>PVJN01055164.1:0-13176 GCA_004026805.1 Lasiurus borealis | reverse complement strand
GACATAATTGTTTTTTGTTTTTGTGTTAATATAATTTTATGAGCATGAATAGCCTAGTGGACAAAATAATGAAAATAGTTGAAATTTCTGTTTTAGCCATATACATTTCTATTCTACTATCCATTTCAAACCCTGAGTTTGTCTATAAAGAAGCTGGTTAAGGGGATTCTTTCTTGTTCTCCACATGGGAATCTGTGCTGTGATTTATTCCCCTTCTCATGTGGGAGTCTGTACTTGTTCTTCAATAAATTTCCCCTTTTTTGAGGAGGAGAAGGAGGGGAAGGGGGAAGGGGGGAGGGGGAGGAAGGGAGGAAGAGCTAGTTGATGGTGAAATGTTGAAAACCTGTGCCACTAATTAAATCAACCAGGATATGTTTATTTAATTCAAATACTAAAGCAAGAGTTTAGCAAAGTTATATCTCCTGCCTTCCTCACTTAAACACAAAGGGAAGAAAAGCACAGATAATTTATGTTAGATCTGGTCAAAGAGAGTTGCTGAGGTGAGCTAAATGTCAATGAATTATCTCAGAGGTAGTTTATGGGAAAGGCTTTTACAGAAATGTTTTACTACCTACTTAATTGAATGTTTTCTAAAAAAAAAAAGTCTATAATCTGTTAAGCTTTAAAGTAAGTTTCAAATAGTGAAGTTTTTAAATTTCCTACATGGAAACATTAACTTTACTGAAAAAGCAGGCCTTTTCACATATTTGAGTCTACTTTATGTTCAGCTGATGATGTTTTTGCCTGACAGAAGAGGAACTAAGAAGGGCTGTGGTCTGAACTCTGCGCACCAGGCACAGGAGGAAAGAAGCTCAGACAGAGGAATGCCGTTTTCGGTCAGCATGCGGCATGCCTTTGTGCCTTTCCCAGGTAGGATGCTGATGGTTTTTGAGCTTCTCATTACTGACGGAATACTTTTCAAAACACTGATAAAGCCTGCATTATGAGTAAGACTCGGAAGTATGCATTCATACCTCCATCTTTCCTCTGAATAGCCTGTTTTTCCCTTTTGTGTTGCCAGGTATATAACAATCAATTATATCATTGTCTTTTTGATCTGCTCCGTGGACAACTTTGTAGTATATGGTCATTAGCAGCAGCCTGCAGAAACCATGTTTTCCAAGGTCATTGTGACCCTTTTGGAAAATCCAATGGATATTTTAGTCCTCATCCTCTTTGACTTCTGTACATCATTTGTTACTGTTAATCACTTTCCTCAGTCTCTCTCCTCCCTTGACCACCAAGGCACACATTTTTGTCTCTCTTTCTGACTTGTTTTGCATTTTGTTTCTTCCCCTTTTTTCCAGACTGCTGCTTCCTCTTACATGGGTTAACACCAAGGCTGTCCTCCTGCCTGACCTTTCCTCCGTACTTTAGCCATAAATCTTTTGTCATTAAAACATTTGGAAGTCATGATCTAACTCCCAGATAATCCCTACTGTTGGTATATACATTTGCTCTTTTATGTTTTGCAAGTTGGCAGGTCTGGGTCAGTGCAGTTGACTATATGAATTTATTTGAATTCTGTCAGAAACATATATTCTAGGAGTGAATTCAGTTCTATGATAGCATAACCTGTTTGGCAAATTTCAGTTTTGCTTTTTATTATAAATTAATGCCATTTACTACTGTAACCATTTTTTTTAATACACTTTTATTGATTTCAGAAAGGAAGGGAGAAGGAACGATAGAAACATCAATGATGAGAGACAATCGCTGATTGGCTGCCTCTTGCATGTCCCCCACTGGTGATCAAGCCCGAAACCCCAGGCATGTGCCCCTGACCAGAATCAAACCTGGGACCCTTCAGTCCGCAGGCCAACACTCTATCCACTGAGCCAAAACGGCCAGGACTACTGTGGCCATTTTTGAGTAGTAGTCAGTTCTGTGGCATTACGTACATTTGCCTTGTGTAATCATTACCACACCCATCTCTAGAACTTTTTCATCATCCCCAACTGGAATTCTGTGCCCATTAAACACTAACTCTCCCTCTCCTGCTCCCCAGCCCTTGGTAACCACAGTTCTACTTTCTGTCTCTATGAATTTGACTACACTAGTACCTCATGTAAGTAGAGTCATGCTGTATATTTTCCTGTGTACGTGGCTTATTTCACTCCACGTGATGTCTTCAAGGTTCATCCATACTGTAGCAAGTGTTAGAAATTCCCTTCTTTTTAAGGCTGAATAATATTCCATTGTATGTGTATACTTCGTTTTATTTATCTGTTTATCCATCAGTTTATTCTTACCTAAATAATAAAATTGTTTAATGCAACTATTTTATACTGCTCCTGTTTTAAAAATTTTAATTAATTTAAATATATATGAATCCAGTCTGGAAATTTCTTTCACTTAAATGTAGTGTTTGTTCATTTACATCTAAAGTAATTATTGATATATGGATTGATGATAGTCTACTATTTTGCTATTTGCATTTTATTTGTTCTGTTTTTTATTCTTTTTAAAATTTTCAATGATTATTTTTATTCTGTTTTATTTTCTCTAAGTTTATTAATTACATGTCCTAGATATTTTAAAGTTTATAGCATGCCTCACATCATAAACTATCTTTAAATAATTTTATACCACATCATCCATAATGTAAGGAATTTTTTTCATTTCCCTTTCCTTATAATTGATTTAATCATTATGGCTATTATCAATTCTGCTATATAGCTATTTTTGCTTTAAGCAGTCTCTGCTTCCTCAGCTCAGACAGACCATACTGCTCTGTTTCATCTCTCCTTCCCTGCAATGCATTCTGGAAACCTGAGACAGTTACATAACTCACCTCATCTCCCCTATCCTCCCATCCTCTCAGAGACCATAGTCTGAATTGCCTGTTGCCCAACACCTGGAAATAGTTATTTCACATATTTTGTCTCGGTATATCATGTTTATGGTCCTATCCACTGAGCAAAACTGGCTAGGGCAAAACTTGTTTAGTTTTGATAGGTATTGTCAAATTGCCATCTGATGTATTGGAAGTAGGTTACAATTTACTTCCTAATAACAATCTATGACTATTTTTTTTTTCTCAGCCTTACCACAGTATGCTCTCCAACTTCTGTATTTTTACAATATACGTAGAGGAAAATTGTTTCTTGCTATAAACTTAAATATGCATTTCTGTTATTGTGAATGAAGCTGAGCTTCCTTTAACATGTTTAAGTTTCTTTTATTCTTATTATTTTCATGAATTGCTCGTTTATGTTTTGTTCTGTTCTTCATTTGTAGCACTTTTTTTTATATGGCAATGAGTTCTTTTTAATATTAGTCCAACATTTTTCCTTCTTTTTTTTTGAACCTGCTTTTATTTTGGTTTTGCCATGCATATTTAATCCACTCATTTCTAATCCAAAGGTAAATTATCTGAATAATTTAAAAAACTTTTCTTCACATATCAACCACTTGATTTTTTTTCAATTGCATGTCTTTGTTTTTTGTTTTATTTTGTTTTTAATCCTCCTCTGAGGATATTTTTTCCATTGCTTCCCAGAGAGAGTGGAAGAAAGGAGGGGAAGAAAGAGAGAGAGAGAGAGAGAGAGAGAGAGAGAGAGAGAGAGAGAGAGAGAGAGAGAGAGAGAGAGTCAGAGAGACAGACATCAGTATGAGAGAAATACACGGATTGGTTGCCTCCTGCATGAGCCCTGACTGGGAATAGGAAGCAAACCCGCAACCAGTACATGCCCTTGACTAGGAATTGAGCCCTAACCTTTCAGTGTGAGGGATGATAACCACTGAGAAACACTAGCCAGGGCTGAATGTCTCTTTTTATTATCCAAGTGGAACACACATTTCTCTCCAGCCCTCTTAAAATGTGCACACATTATTTGTTTGTTCATTTGTTCATTCATTCACTCATTCATTCAACAATCATTTAAAAGTCTATTATGTGTCAGGGACTGTGCAAAGTTTTCTATAGAATGCAAAGGAAAAGTAAGTCTCTTATCTCTAAAGGTCAGTGCTAGTGGGTGACGCATGAAAGCACCATTTTATTTATTTATTTTTAAAATATATTTATTTTAAAATATATTTTATTGATTTTTTACAGAGAGGAAGGGAGAGAGATAAAAAGTCAGAAACATTGATGAGAGAGAGACATCGATCAGCCGCCTCCTGCATGCCCCACAGTGGAGATGTGCCCGCAAGCAAGGTACATGCCCCCGACCAGAATCGAACCTGGGACCTTTCAGTCCACAAGCTGACGGTCTATCCACTGAGTCAAACCAGTCTCAGCTGAAAGTACCATTTTAGATTATGCGTCAGGAATTTAAGGAACACTGAGGGAAGCACCGTCACAATGGTTAAGGAGCAGAGGTTAGGGGTAGCTTTATGCATGTTATGTATATTTGAAAGCTAAATGGAAAAAAAATGATCTAAGTTACAGAACTGAATTGCATCATATTAAGAGCAAGTTTTTAATTTTTGGATACATGATCTCATGGTTCTATGTTAGGAACTAAATTTCTGTCAACCTTCTCAATTATATAAAACTTGGATTTGCCTTAGTTCCAGCTTTTCTAAAATTATTTCTACTCCAGGTGGTGTAATATTAGCTGCTGATTATTCTCAACTTGAACTGAGGGTCCTGGCTCATTTATCTCATGATGATCGTCTCATTCAAGTATTAAACACTGGAGCTGATGTTTTCAGGAGTATTGCAGCAGAATGGAAGATGACTGAGCCAGAGTCTGTAGGGGAAGATCTGAGGCAGCAAGCAAAGCAGGTAATCTTAGTGAATATGCTTAACATCAGTGTGAATTTTAATGATTCAAAAAATTATCTCCATCATTTGCAGTTGAAGACTGATTTCTTCTTTGCATCTTTCAAACTACATTTACCTGAGCCTCTCTCATGGTATTCATTATACTTGCTTCATAGAGTCAATAAAAACAACAACACAGACTTATTCTGAGGCAATTTAGTGTCAGAATAGCCATTTGCATTAGTGGTAGTTGTTTTTGTTGTGTGTGTATGTATTTAAAAAATCTCTTTGTAGTCTGCAATCATCCATATTTTCATCTATTTTCACATATCATTTAGCCACAGTGCTTTTTATAAAAAGACTAGTGGCCTGGTGCACAAAATTCATGCATGGGGGTGTGTGTCCCTTAGCCCAGCCTGCATCCTTTCCAATTAGGGACCTCTTGTGGGATGTCTGACTGCCAGTGGGATCAGGCCTAAACCGGCTGTGGACCTAAACCAGCAGTATGACATCCCTCTCACAATATGAGACCGATGGCTCCTAACTGCTCACCTGTCTGCCTGCCTGATTGCCCTTAATTGCCTCTGCCTGCCTGCCTGCCTGATTGCCCCTAACTGCCTATGTCTGCCTGCCTATCACCACTAACTTCTCTGCCTGCCTGATCGTCCCTAACTGCCTCTGCCTGCCTGCCTGATTGCCCCTAACCACTCTGCCTGTTTGCCCCCATCTGCCCCACCTTCCAGCCTGCTTGCTCCCTACTGCCTCCCACTGCTTCACTGCTTGGCCCCAACTGACCCCCCCCTGCTTGTCTGCTCACCCCCAACTGCTTCCCCCCACCGCTGGCCTGATCACTTCCAACTCCCCTCCCCTCCTGGCCTGATCACCCCTAACCCTCTCTGCCTTGGCCCTGTCACCATAGTTTTGTCTGGAAGGAAGGTCTCCCAGAAGGTCTCCTGGTCTAATTAGCATATTACCCTTTTATTAGTATAGAGGCTCTCTAAATGTTTGTTAAAAAATAAATATTGCTGTGCTCTGGATTATAATTAATAACTGATAGCTTTTTAGTTTTTTGAGGTCATTGGTTAGCTAATCCACCTGTGGACTTCATACTCCCTTGGACCTTTCAAGTGGGCCCACATGAGTTTCTACTCCTGAATGATGTCAGGCATAAAGACCATCAGAGGCCATGTTTGTACCCTTGCCTGTCCTGGTTTAACCCGATACTTCCTTACCACATGAACCTGTGGGAAATCTGATGCCATGTTCAAGAAAATAGGGTTGATGGCTGAGGTAAAGGCACACTACTCCCACTTCTAACGTCTTGCTTTACTAGTTTTACATTTACTAGGATACTCACAGCTGTAATTCTGACTGGCTCATTAGGCATGAAGCACTTCCTCTCACCCCTGTCTGTTGAGCACCAACACTGTTTTTCCCATGACTTAGAAAGCCAGCTTTGTCTTCTCTATTTAATCTCTTTTGGGGTCCTGCATTTAGCAAGAATCAAACTCCAGGTAAAATAGGTAATATTCTAATATTTAATAATCATAATAAACCTGTGAAATAGGTATTATTATTATATTCATTTTATATAGGGGTAAACCAAGGCACAGAAAATTAGTAATTTGCTTAAGGTCTTATAGCTATAAATGGTAAAGTTCAAAATGCCAGAATTTAGACATTCTGACTCTATAACCTAAACATTTTCCCCCTGATGATAGCAGTCTCCATTTAGTAAGTTCTTGAATGATTTAATAGTGTTTATGCTATATCAATTTTCCTAAATTACTATGTACTGAACCAACTAATTCTTGAAAGTTTTTTTTTGTTGTTGTTGTTTTAGATCTCTGAGATCTCAATTATCACTAAGTAATATCTGAGTTTAAAAAGGGGAAAAAATTGCCAAAGCCGGTTTGGCTCAGTGGATAGAGTGTCAGCCTGCGGACTGAAAGGTCCCGGGTTCAATTCCGGTTAAGGGCATGTATCTTGGTTGTGGGCACATCCCCAATAGGGGGTGTGCAGGAGGCAGCTGATCGATGTCTGTTTCTCATGGATGTTTCTAACTCTCTATTCCTCTCCCTTTCTCTCTGTAAAAAAAATCAATAAAATATATAAAAAAATAAAAAATAAAAATAAATAAAAGGGGGAAAATTTGGCATCACAACAAAATACAGCATGGAAGGATAAAAAAGGAAAACAAAAAAGGAAGAAATTTTTCTCAATGTATTAAAAAATAAAGGAAAAAGCAAAATACTGCTAGCTATTCTATCACATTAAAAGTATTTTGGAAGACTTTTTTTAATAATATATTTTTCTTGTTTTCAAAGAGATGAAAGAAGAAGGAGAGATAAAAACATCAATGATGAGAGAAAGTCATTGGCTGGCTACCTCTTGCACACCCCTGCTGGTGACCAACCCTGCCACCCTGTCATGTGCCCCGATCAGAATCGAACTGTGACCTCCTGGTTCATATGTTGACACTTAACCGCTGCACCACACTGACCAGGCTGGCATTCTAGTACTCATTTTTTTACAAGTTATCTTTTTAAATTTTTTGTAAGTTACCTTTTAAATCAAGTTCTATATACATGTTTATTTAACATGTATAGACTTGTTTTCTGGCATGCAGTTTTCTAGACACTTATAACTGATTTAATCCTAACAATCCTATGATATAGATATTACTACTGTCTTCATTTTATGAATGAAGAATTCAAGATGCTAAAGGTTTCTATAGCTTGTGCAAGATAATATATTTTGTTAATGCTGGAACTGGGATTTGAACAGTGCAATACTTATTATAAATCAGTTTATTTATTGACATATTTAGATCATTTTCCTTCATAATGCCCAAAATTCTATTACTTTTTATTTAACTCGAATGAATTCTGCTGTTGTGGGATTTCAGGTAGCTGTGAGGTGAAAGCATATTTATTTCCAATAAGTCTTCGTATTAGCACGCTCTTTTGGTGCTATTCAAAGGTGAGGATAGGAGTATTTGTAAGCTTTTCTTTCCTACTCGTAGGTACTTCTTTAAGCAGAAGTTACTGAAGTTTTGAGGAGTTATGAGGAGTAGAAAGCTGATCTTAAGATTGGATAAATGACAAAGAATCAGAAATAAATCTTCCCTTTTAAATCATAGGATTAGCCCTGGCCAATGTGACTAGGTTGGCGCATCATCTTGTACACCAGAAGGTCACAGGTTTAATTCCCAGCCAAGACACACATTCAGATTGCAGGTTCGATCCCCAATTGGGGATCGTGCAGGAGGCAACTAATCTCTCTCTCTCTCTCTCTCTCTCTCTCTCTCTCTCTCTCTCTCTCTCATATTCTCTCCCTCCACCCTCTCTTCTCTCTCTTTCTCCTTCTCTCTCCCTCTCTTTCTCTCTGTCTCTTAAATCAATAAAAATGAGTAAGTCACTAGGATTACTTTCTTAAAACACAAAACATTCATGTTTCTTTGTTTCTTTCCATCTCCAAGAAAAAAAACCAGTACTGCTAAAGGGCAGAAAAGATATTTAGCTTTTATGGATCTAACCCACCAAAAACAGATCTAAACATTTCTCTGACCTACTATGCAATAAAACACTTATCAAATTTCAATCTTAATGAACTTTTTATAGTTGCATTTTATGTATTTACTAGAGGCTTGGTGCACAAAATTCATGCACGGAGGTGGTGTCCCTCAGCCCAGCCTTTACCCTCTCTAATCTGGGACCTCTTGAGGGATGTCCGACTGCCCATTTAGGCCCAATCCCACTGGACATCTCTCTCACAATCCAGGACTGCTGGCTCCCAACTACTCTGCCTGTTCCCCCTAAACGCTTCTGCCTGCCAGCCTGATCACCCCCTAACCACTCCCCTGCCAGCCTGATTGATGCCTAACTGCTACCTGGCTGGCCTGATTGCCCCTAACTGCCCTCCCCTGCTAGCCTGGTCATCCCCAACTGCCTTCCTCTACTAGCCCAGTCATCCCTAACTGCCCTTCCTGCTGGCGTGATCGCTCACAACTGCCCTCCCCTGCAGACATGGTCCCCCCCAAATGCCTTCCACTGCAGGCCTGGTCCTCCCCCACAACTGCTCTCCCCTGCAGGTCTGGTTCCCCCGCCAACTGCCCTCCCCTACTGCCATCCCCAACTGCTCTCCTCTGCCATCCCCTACTGCCATCCCTAACTGCCCTCCCTGCTTACCTGATCACCCACAACTGCCCTCCCCTGCTGGCCTGGTTCCCCAACTGCCTTCCCCTGCAGGCCTTGGTCTCCCCCAACTGCTCTCCCCTGCTGTTCTAGTCTCCCCCAATTGCCTTTCTCTGCTGGGCTGGTCACCTCTAACTGCCCTCCCCTGCAAGTGTGGGTCCCCGCCAACTATCTTCCACTGCAGTCCTGTTCCCACTCCCCCAACTGCCTTTCCCTGCAGGCCTGATCCCCCCAACTGCCCTCCTCTGCCTGCCTAGTCTCCTCCAACTGCCCACCACTGCCCTCCCCTGCAGGTCATCTTGTGGTGGCCATCTTTCTGTCCACATGGGGGCAGCTATTTTTGACCACATGGGGGCAGCCATCTTGAGTATTGGAGTGATGGTCAATTTGCATATTACTCTTTTATTAGATAGGATGACCTTTTATTTACTTACTGAGTGTGATGTTCTCCTTTCAGATTTGCTATGGAATCATTTATGGAATGGGAGCTAAATCTTTGGGAGAACAGATGGGCATTAAAGAAAATGATGCTGCTTGCTACATTGACTCCTTCAAATCCAGATACACCGGTAAAGAGGCCTTGAGTGTTATCTTCTAGATGCTATTCTTTTCAACTGTCTTTCCATATTATATTAATTTAAAAATTTTGCATTACAGAATTTTTTATTAACATTTATATTAATTAGAAGTTGTCATCACATGTTAATGAAATAACCTTATTATAATTATTTACTAAGATGTGCTTTTTTTTTTCTTAAAAGTAGCAATGAAGCACTAGCTGGTTTAGCTTAGTAGATAGAACATCAGCCTGCGGACTGAAAGGTCCCAGGTTTGATTCTGGCCAAGGGCACATGCCTGGGTTGCAGGCTCAATCCCCAGTGGGAGGTGTGTGGAAGACAGCCTATTGATGATTCTCTCTCATCATTGATGTTTCTATCTCCCTCTCCCTCTCCCTTTCTCTCTGAAATAAATTTTTTTAAAAAAGTAGGGATGGAAATGGAATAGCAGAATGCAGCAAATGTATATGCTACTGTGTCATTGTGAATATCTCATACAGTCTTGGACTTATCCTGTGCCTTAGGTTTAGATGGCTTTAACATGAAACAGTAAGCCATTGGTAAATGTGCCACAACCCTGTGAGAGAACAATTGCTATTATAGAGAATTTTGAGTATCACTATTTTAAATTATCTTTTCTTTTGGCAGTTTATTGAGGTATAATTTACATAGAATAAAATTCACCCTTTTTAGGTGTATAGTTCTATAAATTTTGACAAACGCATACAATCATATACCACAACCAAGATATAGAACCATCACAACAGAAAGTTCTTTTATGCTTCTTTGTAATCAACTTTGTCCCCAGTCCTCCAAAAGAAAACTTTATTTACACATGACATGATCTTGTACATCAAAAATCATATGAATTTTACAAAAACAACTAAAAGAAATAACTAAATTTAGCAAGCTCCCACCATACAAAGTCAAGTTCTAAAAATCAGTTATATTTCTACTAGTAATAAACAATTAGTATATGAATAAAAAATAAAAACCATATATATAAAAGACTAAGCGACCATTAAGCGGAACCACCAGTTGACCAGTTGCTATGATGCATACTGACCACCAGGAGGCAGATGCTCAATGCAGGAGCTGCCTCCTGGTGATCAGTGCACTCTCACAGCTAACCTCCCTTGGCCAGCCAACCTCACATTGTCCTTCTACCCTAGGCCCCAATTGGCCTACCACCTGCCTGCCACAGTGGCAGCATGGTGGTGAGGGCAGGAGGAGGGAGGGAGGTGGGGAACTGTGTAGTGGCAGGGCACTGATTGGTGTCTAGCATCCATTCTTTCCACATTGGGCCCGACAACCATCAACCAGTCTAGGGACCCCACCTGTGCATGAATTCGTGCACCATTCCTCTACTATATATTTAAAAGGCGAAATGTCTGTCTGACTGATAAGTGCTGATGCACACTGACCACCAGGGGACAGACACTCAGTGCAGGAGCTGCCATGACACACACTGGCCGGCACCATGGACCTGATGCTGACAAACCAACACTCGGCTTCCCCCAAGTGGGACACAGGCTCCACCACCACCCCGGAGCGACACCCTACCATGTCACAGCAAATGCTGCCAAGATTCCATAGCACAAAATGCAGCCCACAGTTCAGCCCAGCTCAAAATGGTTGCTGTGGGTGCCCTGGTAATAGCACCACGTAGCAACACTTGGCTCCTCTCCCTAGCAACTAGCCTCCTTGCAGTTTCTTCAGCCCAGGAACTCAACTTGCTTTATAGCCAGGTGTAAACATTTTACACTTTAACCAAATGTCTGTGAAGCGTTTTTCTGTGCCTCATCTCATTTGATCCTCACATAAATCCTGGAGTAGGTAGATAGTAGATCCTATTTCCTTTTCATTAGCTGGAAAATGGAGATTTAGAAAATTTAGAAACTTGACCCAACTGAAAAGAAGTAAGAAATGGTGGAACTTGAAAATGACTTCAGTTTTCTCATTGTGCAGAATATAGTCAAACACTACTAGAGTTAAATATTTTACCCTTTGTTCTCCCTGCATGATCTATAATAATAATTGGCTTCATGTTGATATTTACTGCTGTGTTTCTGACAATTACCTAAAAGAGAAGTTGAGTGCTTCACTGGGATGGAAAAAGTTCAGCTAAATCAGAAGGCAGGTCTAATTAAACAAGTTTATTCTATATATATATGGCTAAGTTGACTCGCACATGTGCCATACATATAAAGCTCTCACTGGCACCAATTGCATGTGTGTATTTTGATCTGTCATTGTTGATCATGAATTTGGTTGACACTTCTATTATAGAGAAAGGGCAAATAGTGATATTAACATATTTCTTCTAATTAATTTCCTTGCAGTGTGCACAAATCCATGTACCGGGTCACTAGAACACATGAAATACTTAGGCTACATTTAATAATTTCAATATTTTATTGAAAATTTCAAAGCAATCGTGAGAGAAACTGAAGAATGCTAAAATAAATGAGAGGTTTACCATGTGAATTTATTAGAAGGCAAAATATTGTTATGATGGCAATTCAGTAGAATGCCATTGAAAATTTTATTAGACTCTTATACAGAATTAGATAAGCTGACTCTAAATTTATATGGAAATTCAAAGGGACTTGAATAACATTTTTTGGAGAAGTACAATGTTGAGTGATTTCAAAATCCTATCTAATAAAAGAGTGATATGTAAATTGACCATACCTCCACTACACTCACCAGCCACGCCCACCAGCCAATCAGAGCAATTATGCAAATTAACCCAACCAAGATGGCTAAGGCCACAGAGAAAGCAGGAGAGAGGCTTGGGCTGCCCCTGGCAATGGAGGAAGCCAAGCTTTCTCCACATCCTGACCAGTGCTGAAGGCAACAAAGTTTCAATGGCTGTGCGAGGAGAAGGCTTGTCTCTGCTCCAGGCTACAATGCTTCAATTGTAGAAGATAAATAAGTCCCAGATACCAGGGCCTCTCCTTGGGTCGCTGGGGGACGCAGGAGGTTGGGGTGGGGGAGGCATGGCTGGCCTGCAAACCACCACAGGCCCCTTGCTCAGGCCACCCCATGCCCCAAGGGAACACCCACCCTGATCCAGGACACCCTTCAGGGAAAACCAGCTGGCCCCCATCCGTGTACCAGGTCTCTATCCTATCTAATAAAAAAGTAATATGCAGATTTCCCATCACTCCAACATACAAGATGACTGCCCTCAAGTGGTCACAAGATCCTGCCCCCATGTGGACACAAGATGACCATCACAAGATGGTCAGCAGGGGAGGGCAGTTGACAGGGACCAGGCCTGCAAGGGAGGGCAGTTGGGTGTGATCAAGCCTGTAGGGGAGGATAGTTAGAGGTGACCAGGCCGGCAGAAGAGGGAAGTTGGGGGTGACTGGGCCTGCAGGGAAGGGCAATTAGGGGTGGCCAAGCCCACAGGGAAGGGCAGTTAGGGGCAAACAGGCTGGCAGGGGAGCAGTTAGACATTGATCAGGCTGGCAGGGGAGTGGTTAGGGGGTGATCAGGTTGGCAAGCAGAAGTGGTTAGGGGCAATCAGGAAGTCAGGCAGGTGAGCAGTTGGGAGCCAGCAGTCCTGGATTGTGAGAGGGATGTAGTTGGAGATCCCTCAAGGAGTCCCAGATTGGAGAGGGAGCAGGTTGGGCTGAAAGACACTTCTCCCCTTCTCTCCTCCCCACCCCCACGTGCTCAAATTTCACCAGGCCTCTAGTTTATT
>PVJN01055163.1:0-13177 GCA_004026805.1 Lasiurus borealis | reverse complement strand
CTCAATCCCGGGAGGCAGCTTGTGCTCTCACGTCCTCTGAGATACTGTGGGCCTCGCTTTCCATGTTCCCTCGTCCCCTCAGCTGGATTTTCCATGCATGGGGCCTCCCATGTAATGACAGGCCACAGGGAGGTGGGCAGCCCTCATGTGCAGCTCACAGATGCCGTGTGGTTCATAGCAGCCCTCCCCGCTCAGAGGGGGGTGCTCGGCTGCCATCGCAGCTCTAGAGAAAGCCAGGCACAAACCGCTTTAATATTCATCCCACAGGTCCAGGAGGTCAGTGTGATAGTCACCTGGCTCCTCAGGGGCTGTAGGTCTAGGACACCTCACGCATCTACCCTCAGTGCCCATCTCCCCGACATGCCTTGCTTGGCCTCCCTTGTCTGTGCTCCTGGTCTAGCCTACACCAGGCCAGACTCTAGGAACTCAAGATTCCTTTTTTTTTTTTTACTTTAAAAAAAAAGCTTTATTGTTGAAAGTATTACATATGTCTCTCTTTCCCCTCCCTCCTCATTGACTTCCTTCAGCCACCCCCTTCTGCTCCAAGCCTTTACCACCCTATTGTAGGTATCCATAGGTTATATATATTTGCATATGAGTTCTTTGTTTGATCACTTCCCCCATTTACCCTCCCCTGCCTTCCCTAAAAAAAAAGAAAAAAGAATACTAAAATACAGGGTGGGTTTATAGTTGTGAGTATGGAAAACAGTTTATTTTTGTATCATTTATTAGTTATTGTATTATTTTTTATATCAGCAACTTGTAAATATACTTTTGCTCTATCCTGTGTAAGGTAAATATGCTCTCTTGAATATGTGACTTACTATTTTTATTTCACTGAGGCATATACTTTTAGAGTTACATAACCATAATATTTTGTGTTTTACCTATTCCTTTCCTTCTTTATAATAGTGTCATTTATTTTACAGAAGTATATTTACAGAAGTATATCAGGTAAAACAAAATAACCTCTTTAGAGATTATACTTACAACCTTAATATTATTAATATTTTACTTAAGCAAAGGAGTTCACCTGCCTGTGAAATCTAAACAGACACTTTCAGACTCTCAGAAATAGATATATACCATATGGAATTTGGTTTTTAATCAGATGAGATACATGTTGCAAAATACAACGGTGGCAAGAAATAGGAAGATACATTTCAAAATAGACGCTCTGCATAGAGGAGATGATTATAAAATGCAAACCCATGCACAAGTCTAGGTTAAACTGCTATGATGAAATCTGAAAGAATATTTTGAGTTTGCTAATTCAGAATCTTCTATAGATCTCATATGCCATTGAATAAGCGCTTTTGTTCTATGAGATATGCAATCTGGCAATGGTGACAGCAAAGAAATTCCAAAACTTAGAAACAACTGCTGTGCCACGACTTTTATTGTGAAACCAAAGAAGAGAAGAATGAATACTTATAAGCACTCTGCAGAGTTGACAAATGCATTTATGTGTCTAACAGCCCTTGAAGTGGAGTCAGTCTTATTATCCCAGTTTTACAAATAAGGACTAGAAACCTAGGAAAGTTAAGGAATTCTTTATAGGTTGCAGCTAACAAGTGATAGGGCCATGTGTAATATTGACAGAAATTGAATCACTTTTGAAAAGGAAAGATTCTGCTATTTCTTGGTTTTGTGACATTATCTGTAAATAGTGAATTTCTTTCAGACAGAAACTATATTTTATGTTTTGTCTTTCTAACAGAGTACCTAGAACTTGATAGATTGTCATTGAATTGACGAACAGCATTCATGGTTTTCCTAACTTACAGATTTTACCCATTGTTTCCTGTACATTCTATAGAATTTTCCTAATTCAGAAAATTTTCCACTAAAAAGGGCTAGAGCCAGATTTTAGGGACCTGAAGTTGATACAACTTGTAGGGAAGGGAGGAGGTGCCTCTATAGGAAAAAGAGTACTGAATTATGTATACAAAATTACTAGGGCCATCCCCTCTTCCAGTATTTTGAAAGGAACCCATGAGAAGTAAAGGCGGTTGAAAGTTTAAGTTTTCTTAACCTCATAGTAAATCCACCTCTACCCTGAACTATATTAAGTATCGCCTACCAGAGGTAGAGCTCAATCTTTCCTCCCTTTCAACTCTTATAAATGTGTTGCCCTCCTTGTGTGAGTCTTTATAATATATAGTCAGTACTTTATCCAATAACAGGTATTTGCCAACCGAAAAATTGATTTTCAAGCCTCTTGATAGGTTATTAAGGTTTACCTGAAATGTGGGCAAATGGTTTGATTAATTGCCTTATTGATTAAGAATAATTATTGTTTCTAAGTAACATTTACTTCAGTAGTCCTGTTGCTTAAGCTGAAAGAGTAGTGATGAATAAAATGTTGTTTTATTGTTTTAAAATCCTTGATGTGTTTAGAAATGAATCAGGTGATTTATCGTAGTCATTAAAATTTCTTAAACTTGGATAATATTATATATTGCATAAAAATACCTACTCTAAGTTTTGAACTTTTGTTTCTTGATTTTTAAATTGGATGTTTATTTATAGAATATAGAATATATTTTAGTGTTTTATTTGCCACAGACTCAAAAGTTTTCAAAATTTCTTAACTAGAATTATTTTCATAAAAGCAATAATTATATCCTGAGGAAATTGGTATATGTGAAAAATTTTGTATTCTTCAATGAAAATAATTTATCTCTGCACAGGGACTTTCCTTGGAGGATAATTTTCATTACTTAAGAAAAGCTAAACTAAATTGCAGTATAATTCTGTATTTAAGTGGTAATATTAGATATAGATAAATAGTATTAAAATGTGAGCCTAGGATATGATAAAAATATAAAATTTGTTTTTAAGCAATATGTGACTTACTATTTTTATTATACTGAGGCATATACTTTTTGAGTAATTACCTTGAATCCTATTAAAGGAAATAAGATTACATATTTTGCTACTTAAAAATATTTAACCATTAATACCAGGTTTTAATTCTGTAATCCCTTTATTTTAACAGAATAATAATCTCAAACAAATTACTATTCTTAGCCAATATCTTTGGAATAAAAAACCTCAGTGTCTGTCTATTCATGTTGGGCTGCTCAGTGTAGAAGGGTAAATTTACTGAAAGGATTCTTTTCCAATTAAGGGAGTCTCTCATAACTGCATCCATATATGTTTTTATGTAATGTATAGACATCCCAGGACTCAGAAACTGAGCAACTTGTTCAGGAAATTTTATTGCCAGCATTATAGAAAATTTTAAAATAAATGGACTAAAAAATTATTTTCTAGAGATTTTGACTTAGAGAAATTGAGATTTCTATATGAACATAATTACAACAATAATATACTAAAATTTTAAAGGAGAGCTGAGGTACTACTAAAATTATTGGTATACATTGATGACATGTACACATAAGGAACTGTTTAACATTGAAACTGGGACTCAAAGCTATTGGACATTGAAATTGAGACTCAATCATTTTTCTTTTGCTCTTATGGGTTTATTTCTAGCCTACAGGGGCAAGATGTTTTTAAAGACAAGAATCAAGGGGTGGAGGGAAGCAGATGCAGAGGTGAAGAAGCAATGAACAGACTGTCATGCTACAATGGGAAGGCAGGGGAGATTAATGGGGAGGGGCCTGTAGGAGATCAACCAAAGGAGTTGTGTGCATGTGTGTAGGCATAGCCAGTGGATACAAGGAAATTGGGGTGGGAGGGGAGTGAGGGCATGTATTAGTAGGTGGGGAGGGCAATAGGGGAAAAAATAAATAAAATTTTTAAAGAATTAAAAAAAAAATTTTTGGTATAACATATATCTTAGCTATTGAATTCTTTACTACCATTTAATAAAATAAGAACTTTAGTAGTGGATCAGTGAGCACATGTATTAAAATAGCAGCACTCTATATCATATGTGCAGAGACAATATAAGAGTGTACCTGTCAGACCCTGCCCATAGTCCAATTGAGGGGTACATAGTGGATATCAGAGTTGGGTTTGACAGTAGTCATTAGTCCATTTTTGCTATATTGGTTTCTCACACATCTATCCAGCATTTATCTTGTTTTTCTAGGCATTTCAGTGATTGCAGAATCAGTACCCTTCATCCCTGTGCACTTCCACATGCATGTCAATAGAGTTCAGTTCCTCTTCATAATTCTGTTTTTATTGACATGGAAACAAACAAATCTTAAGTGTACCATTCCATGAATTTTAAAAAATGTGTAGTATACACATATGTAACCAAACTCTTATCAAGATAGAGAACATGTATGCATACTTTAAAGATAATTATTAAATATAAGGTATGAGTTTAAAAGTTTGTTTTGAAAAACAAAAGTTTACTAAAACCACGTGAAGTATGTAAAAGCATGTCCAGTAGCCCTGCACTTGTTTTGTCTAGGGAAGCAAACATCTGTGAAAGAATTTTGCCTACTCATGTTTACCATAGGGAAAGATACTGGATTCATCTTCAGATATCAACCAGGAAAAGGAAGATTAATTGGAAGTAGTTCTTGGTGCCTTATTGTCTGTCTATAGGTATCTGTGTGTTTACCTGCATAAGCCACACGCTACAGCTTAACTAGAAATTTCCTTTCTGTCAATCAGGATTTTATTCTGAGAATAAAATATAAAGCAGCCACTTAATTCGTCTTTTTTAAATTGTTGACACTATTGTAGATGTTCCTATGCCTCCCAACCCCACCCCGCTAATCCTTCTCCACCCAGCCCTGGCCCCCCGACCTGCTTCCCTCTGTACCTAATTCTTTAAAAGTACTTTTTACAAAAACTTTTGGTTGGAGGCTGACATCCAGTCTGCCTTCTGCTCTCAGCCTTTATGGGGTTATAGCTATGAGATAGTGAAGGAAGTAAAAGCCTTGTACTTTTATGAGAGGATGTTTTTAAATAACAAGCACTTGGTGATTTCGTTGGTTCAGGGATAGTGCAGATAATCATTTAAACAAGTTGCTCCTATTACAAAACAGATCTGGGGAATAGGGAGTGAGCAGGTGAAAGGTAGGTGAAAGATAACAGCTAGCATAAGGTTCTATTTTCTAGTTTTTTTTTTCTTTTGAAGCCATGAAGAGTTGTCTGTAAATCATTCATACCAAAGGCAGCCTGTGCTGAAGTTGTGTCGTATGGTCTTTATGTCATGTTCAGTGAGTAGCCTTGAGAATTAGTTATTTTAGTTTCATTCTAAAACTACTCTTGATAATGGAGACAATAAATCACAAGATGCTCGTGATTATTTCAAACAGCCTAGAATGTCGTGTTAATTTTCTTTTGCATGAGTACAGTTCCTATTCCATACAATCCTCAAGAAAAATTTATTTTTATGTTATTCTTTATGTTTTTTTTTCTGATGTATTTATACTTAATACCCTGTTTTCAGTCTGAGATCCCAAGTAAACAGCCTGAGACTTCCGATGATATCAATCCTCAAAAGGTAAAACAAATTACCATAAAATAATGCAAACTACTTGCAGTTTTGGTTCTGTGTTTTGTTTTGTTTTTAGTGCATGGTAGACTAGACTAACGTAAAAGATTGAATTTCAATTTGCTCTTCCTGTAAGTTTCTTAGAGTTGAAAAGTGGGTTTCATTTATGCTGAGAACTGTTCTGGCCTTTCTCAGCTTTGCTCTAATTAGCTTCCTACAGTCTGTGTGCAGCTCACTAACAGGCGAAGTATTCATTGCTCTCACTATAAAATGTGTATGGCTTCATACTTAACTAACAAGTTCTGACACATGTTAGTAATGGGCAGCCTGACACCTTCAACTCTTTTTTCAATGACTCATTTAATTTTTCTAGATACTAAACTGTATTTTAAGAATGTAAAGATATTCCTATTTAAAAATTATTTTTTCAATCACAAGAGTATAATCAAAACTAAGAGTATATGATCACTTTTCAAATACAATTTAAATTTATTTTAATTTGTTAAAAAATTATAATTTTCCCCCAGAAAGATTCTGTACATAATTCAATAAAAACTGTAGTTCTTTAGAACACATAAATATGCTTCAAAATATTTACAGAAAATGCCGATAGTTCTGAGTTAAAATCTGTAAATGTTGTCCCACCTGTGTTCATTCATTGTCTTGCCCATCACTAACTCTGCTTTCATCTTTTTAAAATGAACAATTTTGAGTTAAAGGTAATAGTTATACACCAGGTAGAACTGTTACAGTACAAAGTGTATTACCTTTCTTTCATTTAAAAAATATTGCAATGTTTTTATTAGTTTGTTCACCTGGTTGATCCTTCCATAATTTTACATCATTGTAATACTTTCCTGTGTTATATAATATATTTCAGTTTCCATTTGCTGGATATTAGTCTTCAGTTAACTCTCTTTATTCTGATTCTGTATCTAAAATTAAAAGAGGACTAGCGTGGCTTTAGTTAGGTATACTTTTATCTCAAATTGTCTCAGTATTTCATCTAAATATTCTAACCAATTGGACACAGTTTTCCAGTTCAGTTTGAAATCATTTTTTAAAAAATGTTTTGCTTGAAACAAGCATTATTATAAACAATATGTATTGACTACTTAAGCTTGAAGAGTAGGCCAAAAGAATATTTTAAGTTAGATACGCTTATTAATAGGAAAGGCAAACTAAATGTTTACAAAGAGAACATTTAAAAACATGTTTCAAACCCCATCCTTTTCTAATTGTTAATCCAAGGTATGGGTCTCATTGAGGAACCTTTATACATGTAAACTTTTCTCTCTGGTTTTACTTTTTTTGTAGGAACTTTTAGACCTTAATGTTTTCATTGTATTAGGTGTGTGTGTTGGGGGGTGGTTTAGGTCAATTGGAGAACATATTTTTAGAGTAAATATTAATTATTCTAAAAAATAAATGTTTTTATTTCATGCCAAAAAAATTAAATATTTTCCAATGTTGTAGGTAATAAATTTCTTCTAATTTGGCTTAACTAACAAGTTCTGACACATGTTAGTAATGAGCAGCCTGATATGTTCTTGATATGTATAGTAAGTTTATGGATCTTACTCTTCTACACAACAGTTAGTTAGTTTATGGATCATATTTTCCTACACAACAATGAGGATGTTTTAATAAATTGGAGATACCAGCTCAAAGTGGCAGACGAACCAGAGAGCACTATCTGGCCTGTAGCTGGTTGAGTCCATGTCGGTCAGGACTCTCTGAAGGTTTGGGCCATTTTCAGAGTTCTGGTGCGACCTGGGAATATGTGAAAGACCAGGGCAGTTCTGAGTCTCTACCTCTAAGTATCTGAAGTAAACACTTGTATAGATGACTCCAACTGAAGGACTGGCCCGTTAGGCCTGACCTACTTACTTTACTTGGGGCAAAAGCAGCATTTCAGGCTCCTTGCAGATTAGACATCCCCCTTGTAACTCGATGCTCTCCAACACTGGGCATTCTCTTCACACTACTATATAGGGAAATTTTCTGATACATCAGTGAGCTCATACTATACTAATGTGAAAATGTTATTTGACTAGAGATGGTTCATTTCGATTTTGGGAAGAACAAAACTGCTAATATTGTTTTATATATGTCTTAAAAATCAATGGAATTTAAAAATAAAGAAACTTAATCCCAGTAATCTGTAGACTTACTGTATATAAATACAGTCCATTAAAAATCCCTAGGAAAAAGATAACATGTAAAGAAGTCTTGACACCATATCTTCCCTTGGGAAGCTTATGTTTTAATTCTTGAAGACAATTACTTGAGTTCTTTTTTCTTGTTATTTCTTAGAAACCTGCTAGGTACAGAAGAGCCATAAGTTATGACAGCAAAGAATACTACATGCGACTAGCCTCTGGCAATCCCGCCATTGTCCAGGATGCCATAGTAGAGAGTTCAGAAGGTGAAGCTGCTCAGCAAGAGCCAGAGCACGGTGAAGACACTATTGCCAAAGTCAAAGGTCAGCCTTCCTCTGGGTTTCAATCTGAAATCATTAGAGCATTCCTCCTATTTGAATGTATATGAAAATTGGAGCAACTGTGAACAGTAGGTCCAGCCTTAAAGATATCTATAAATATTGTGCTATCTCATTCTTCTTAAAAATTAATTTCTGGCTGAGACCGGTTTGGCTCAGTGGATAGAGCGTCAGCCTGCAGACTGAAAGGTCCCGGGTTCGATTCCAGTCAAGGGCATGTATCCTGGTTGCGGGCACATCCCCAGTGGGGGGCGTGCAGGAGGCGGCTAATCCATGTCTCTCTCTCATCGATGTTTCTGACTTTCTACCCCTCTCCCTTCCTCTCTGTAAAGAATCAATAAAATATATATATTTTTTTTTAAATTAATTTCTGCCCGTCAGCCCCTGTGTCTCAGTGTCCCTCGGTAATTGCCGCAGCCTTCTCTGTGCGTAGGCGCATGCGCCTCCAGATCTTTGCCTTTCCAGCTCCCCTGAGTTTCTGTGTGCTCCGGGACCCATATGAGTCTGGGTCCCCAGGGTCTCACCTGAAACTGGGGTTCAATGTAGTCCAACCTGGATTTCAGTGCAGTTAGGAAGTCCTGTCTTTCTCCCACCCAAGAAAGCCAGCGGCCCAGTCAGCAGTCAGCCCTCTGTGTGTGCACTTTCGTGCGCACCTCCAGACCTCTGTCTTTCACAGCTCCCCTAAGTTTCCCTGCACTCCTCCCTTTTCACAACAGTCCCGACTCCCCCGTATGACTTTCGCCCAGAAATGGGGTTCAGTGCATTTGGAAGTGGGGTTCAGTGCAGTAGGGAGTTTCTGTCTCTCTCCCACTAGAGGAAGCCAGCCAGGCACTCCGCCCCGTCCTCTCCACGTGCACGTCTCTGTACCTCAGCTTTTTGCAGCTCCTCTGAGTCTCTATGAGCCCCTCTCTTTCTTTCTAGTTGTAGAATTTCCACTCAGCCAGCTTTCCTGTGGTTCTGGATGATGTACGTCCTGTCTTTTAGTTGTAGTTTTGAAATTGTTGTGCGAGGCAGCAGTTTAGGTGTTCACCTATGCCACCATCTTGGTTTCTCACTCTGCATCAAAACTTTTAAAGCAACTGGCTTTCTTATGGGCTGCAGATGAGTGCAGTATGCCTGTTGGCTTAATAATAATTCTTTTTTTATTATATTTTGCAGAATTTTCGTGGCACCTGATATTTTTAGTTAACTGATAACTAAATAAGTACTTATAAGTTTAAAACCACTACTAACATTGTGTTCTTAGTGCATGTTAGCCAACAGTAAACAGTAATAGTCTTTTTTCCTGTGATTATTCCAAATCTGTATTTTTAAGAGCTCGGTAAAACATACATATGGTGATGAATTGAACTAAAATGGCCATGAGCTTGTTGATTCTTTACTTTTACTTAGGTGTGCACTCTGACTCCTTTCTACAGTTTCTACATGATTTAGACCTTAACAGACCCTCCCCAGTATTAGAGCAGGGAATAATCCAGTCATTCTTCTCTGGAATTTTTTCAACTCCCTGTCCACCAATAACTTTTTGCTCACCTCTCTCACAGCAGTTTCAGTGATTTTTCACTGCTTTATGTTTTTCTAAATTATCAGTTTCTCAGAGGCAGAGATTATTTTTCATCTCACTTTATAGTCTTTGGCATTACTAGCACAACATGGGGATTCAGTTAGTACTGAATAAATCAATCCATTGTTTTAACTTCTTTAAGCCTATGCTTCACCATAAATTCAAAATCTTGCTTTATTTAATAAATAAAGCCTCAGGATGTAAATTAAGAACTATAAATTAAAAATCAGTTTCACATCCCATAGATTAAAACCAAAAAGTATATGACCATCTCGACCAAAAACACCATAGAAAATTATGATTCATTTTTCCTATTATAATACTAGAGGCCTGGTGCACGAAATTCCTGTACTGAGGGGCAGTGTCTGCATTCCTCTCACAATGTGGGATGGCTCCTAACCACTCACCTGCCTGCTTGCCTGATTGCCTCTAATCACTTCTGCCTGCCAGTCTGATCATCCCCTAACCACTCCTCTGCCAGCCTCATTGATGCCTAACTGTTCCCCTGTCAGCCCGATTGCCCCCAACTGTCCTCCCCTGCTGGCCCAATTGCCCCCTCTGCCCTCTCCTGCTGGTTCAGTCATCCCCAACTGTCCTCCTCTCCAGGCCTGATTGCCCCCAACTGCCTTCCCTTACTGGCCTGGTCGCCCCTAACTTCCCTCCCCTGCTGGCCCAGTCACCCCTGAATGCCTTCCCCTGCAGGCCTGGTTGCCCCCAACTGCTCTCCCCTGCTGGCCTGATTACCTCAAATGCTCTCCCCTGCAGGCCGGGTTCCCTTCAACTGCCTGCCCCTGCCAGCCTAGTTGCCTCCAACTGCCCTTCCCTCCTGGCCTGATCACCCACAACTGCCCTCCCCTGCCGGCCATCTTGTGGTGGCCATCTTGTGACCACATAGGGGCAGCTATCTTGTGTGCGAGGGTTTGATGGTCAATTTGCATATTACCTCTTTATTATATAGGATTACTATTTTCTCATAATGATTCTGACTTACTAAGCATTTCATAATTGATATAAAATTTTCATAGAATCCTTGAAACTTTCAGTAGCTGAACAGTTTACAATCTTCTGATTTTCTTGACATTACATCAGCAAATTATTGAGATGTTCTAAAGCTGTATTTACTGGGTATAAGCCCCATGGTATAATTCACAAAGTGAGTCAGTCAACTTGTGTTTGGATCATTGGCACTTATTTCTCTTGACTTCATTTTCCTAATTCTAATTGAGCTAAAACCACAAAAACAGTGCCTCTATTGTAATATGCAAGGTGTTATTCTAGACATAGAGTTGGAGGTTTTGATTCACCGAATTAAAAATAATGCAGCTGTAAGCTTTCCCCTTGTGGATGTTCCCAGCAGGACTTGATCTCTCATGTTTACTTATTCTCTTTTATATGTGAAAATAAGGTTCTTGTTAAGGCAAAGCAGAGCCTCTGATAACACATATTAAAAGCATAAGATTCTAACAGGCTGACTTAATGCTTTTCAAAATTCTTAAAGCAACTATCACCGGTAGGTGTAACATGACTTTTCTTACAACTAAGACTATTAATTAAGTGTGGGAGTTAGAATGTATTTTGAGTGGTTCTCATATTTTGGTATCTCATTAACTGATTTTAATGTCTTCTCCTGTGATTATTAATTAAGTTATCCAAATGTAGGCAGTAAAGTGTTTCCTTAATCTGCAAATTAAATGGTTTGTCCCTGTATTATGAAGAATTCTGTTCTTATTCTTCATGGCCTGATTATAAGATGTATGAATGACCATACTGCCGCTTATGACCTAAGTCTTAAAATAGTCCTCATGGGCAGTCTAAGTAGGTGGGAGCTCTTATAATCATGTTATAATTATTATCTTTACTTTTGTTTCTGGTAGGAATTGATCATTTATTCATGGTATCTCCTCAATGAAACTTGTTCATGAGCAACACCATTCTTACCATTAATAATGCTAAACTCTCTGTTTATCGCTATCTGATACTTACTTAGAATTTGCTATTTATAACCATAATGTTCAGTGCTTTTATTACATGAGTTTCCTCATTTTGTCTTCCAATAATTCTCTAAGATAGGCAGTATTCCTATTCCTGTTTTATAGGTAAGAAAACTGAGATTCAGAGAGCGCAAATAATTCTCCAAGGTCATACAGCCATTTAACTCCAGAGTCTATGTTGTTAACCACTGAACTGTGTTGCCTCCTACATCTTCCTGATTTACCTCAAATTGGAAATGTATTGGAGAGGCTGCATGAGACTAAAATGCTTCCCAAATGGCCCTGAAAGGTCACATGGCCCTCTTGGTTATTATCCTGTAGGTCTGGTCAAGCCTCCTCTAAAACGGTCCCGATCTGCACCTGATGGAGGCGATGAGGAGAACCAGGAGCAGTTACAGGACCAGATTGCTGAGGGTGGATCTATAGAAGAGGAGGAGAAAACAGACAACGCCACTCTACTTCGCCTCCTAGAGGATGGAGAAAAGGTACTGTGTTTCTAAAAAGTAAGGATTGTATGTAAGTAACTTGTTTCCAGTTTACAAGACTGGTTGATAGGATGGCAGAAGATGAAACACAGTATTAAATCACCTTTTGAGTTCAGTACTTTACTTCTCTCCAGGATTTTCTGACCTAGCTGATTACATAAAACAGCATGAGGTTTCATCAGACACAGTATTAACAATTGACACCTAATCCACCATCTTCCTGTATTCCCTTTATTGGACCGCAGTTCTTACTGTAATTCTCTATTCCAAACCTATGTACACAACCCATTCTGACATCATGCTTTTTCAAGTCCATAACTCTAGTGATACCCACAAGAAGCTTCAGCCAATCTGTACCACCTCCCCAGCCTTCTCGCTCATAGAACATTACTTTGCCTTTCTGTTTCAGCCTCCTGCACCTTGCCTATCTCTCCAAGCTTTTCTTACTGACCCTGCCTTGTAACCTGAGCTCCTTGCAGCATTGTGTGCCTTGCAGCTTACTACATCCATAATGTTATTTCTTCGTTCTGCACTTAACTCATTCTCTTCCCTGCCAAAATGCCTCTTTCTCCATCATTTGCATAACCTCTTTGTAACTCCCATTGATACAGTCTAATTTATTTGGATGTCTTTAATACTTAAATGTAGGAAGTGTTTTTTGAGTGTCTTTCCAGCTCAGGTTTGGTTAGATACCCTCTTTTATGCTTTTATAATGCCTTTTATCTATTCTCTATTTTATCGGATCCTGATTATTTGTCCCTATGCCTGTCTCTCCCCCTAGCCAGGGAGCTCCTGAGAGGCCACAGTGCTTCTTATTCCCACCCTATTGCTATACAGCTCCACTCACTTAGCAGACACCCTAAATCTTTGAGTGAAGGAGTGTTTGGTTGAGTAAATAAAGGGAAGGAAGGAAGGGAGGGAGAGAGGGGGGAAGGAAGGAAGGAAGGAAGGAAGGAAGGAAGGAAGGAAGGAAGGAAGGAAGGAAGGAAGGAAAGAAGGAAAGAAGGAAAGAAGGAAGGAAGGAAGGATTAGTGAATATCAACTGTTTAAAGGATGGTCTTTTATCTATTATATTAGATCTTGGAATAACCGTTGAAATCTGGCCCCCTCTGAAGTGGTAACCAGAAGTTAGTATATAATTTTTAAAGTTGTGTCCAAATGTATGACCTTATTAATGTGGAATGAGAATATTTTTAAAAACCATATAAC
>PVJN01055162.1:0-13177 GCA_004026805.1 Lasiurus borealis | reverse complement strand
CCCCCCCCCAATTCTCCCATTCATGCCCTTAGCCCCCTGTTGTCTGTGTCCATTGGTTAGGCATATATGCATTCATACAAGTCTTTGGTTGATCTCTCCTCCTTACCCCCCACCCTCCCCTACCTTCCTTGAGGTTTGACATTCTGATCAATGTTTCTCTGTCTCTGGATCTGTTTTTGCTCATCAGTTTATTTGTTTATTATATTCTACAAATGAGTGAGATCTGTGATATTTATCTTTTTCTGACTGGCTTATTTCATTTAGCATAATGCTCTCCAGGTCTATCCATGCTGTTGCAAATGGTAAGAACTCCTCCTTTTTTACTACAGCAACGTATTCCATTGTGTAGATGTACCACAGTTTTTTAATCCACTCATCTGCTGATGGGCACTTAGGCTGTTTCCAAATCTTAGCTATGATGAACTGTGCTATGAACATAGGAGTGCATATATCCTTTCTGATTTGTGTTTCTAGTTTCTTGGAATATATTCCTAGAAGTAGGATCAGTGGGTCAAATGGGAGTTCCATTTTTAGTTTTTTGACGAAACTCCATACTGTTCTCTACAGTGGCTGCACCAGTCTGTATTCCTTCCAGCACTGCATGAAGGTTCCTTTTCTCCACATCCTCACCAATACTTGTCATTTGTTGATTTACACTATTCTTACTTTTCTTTCCTTATTGAGTCATCTGTAACCTGAAGTGCTTCTATTTTTGCTATCAATCATAAAGAGAATATATCTAAAATTTACCGATTAATTATAACACTTGTTCTTATTTTCCCTTCCTTTTTTCCTTCTCTTATTCCATCCTTCCATCCTTCCATTCTTCCTTTCTCTCATGTTGTGTGTATATCATTAGCATGATAATACATGCCAATTTACCCAGGAGAGTCCTATTTATTCTTTTTTACTTGGCATTTTTCTAGTGTAATATTAGGCCTAAATAAAATATCAAAATTTAGAAGATAAATACATGGTTATTCTATATAAAGCCTTTACCACGATCAGAAAGTTCTTCTATAATTGAAGTTTGCCAAGTTTTTTTATCATAATTAAGTGTTGAACTTTATCAACTACTTTATCTGTATGAATTGAGGTACTAATATACTACTTATGTGAAGAATTACATTAATGAATTTTCTGATGGTAAACCTCCTGGAATAAAATCTACTTTACCATGACATATTATTTTTTTTAATGTCTCTGATTTATTATCTTTTCCACAGTACAAATTTCTCACAAACCATAAATCCTTTGTGGTTATTCAAAGTCTGTAAACAAGTGTCTGAATCCCCACATTCCCCCCGCCTCAGTTTAAGTTGGTGAATGTTTTAAGTCCTCTGATCAAGTTTTAACTCTTCCACTTGCATAAGGAATAAAGAGCTTCTCTCTTTAATTTATGTATATTTTATCATACAGCCTGCAATGCAGTAAATCACAGAGAAAGGCCTGGGACAATATTATGACATATTATTTTTAATATACTTTATATTAGATTGGATGTAATTTTACTTAGAATTAATTCATAAATTAAAAGAAATTATATTTTTATTTTCTTGTGTTGTCCTTAAGTTGATTCCTTACCTTTGGAATCAAGATCCACAATAGTCGTTTAGAATAAACTCACAACATATATCTTTTTCTATTTTCTGGGACAATTTTAAATGCAGAACTCACTCATATAACATCTGGGTTTGGATTTGGGGAATACAAAGGAGAAAACTTTGAGTAGGGAGGAGGTTAACTTATTTAGTGCTCATTTATAAAATCAAGTTCTCTATTTCTTCATTAAAAAATATAGATGATTTATATTTTTCTAGGAATGTATCTATTTTATCTAGTTTCTAAATATATTTTGGGATAACCATTTGTAATATTTTATTTTATAATAACCTTCATTTTATGATTATAAATCTCATCTATATTGGGAATTTTCAGTATTTCCCATTTTTATCCTCCACTTTGTTTTGACATTCCCTTTTTCTTTTCGCTTGACTATTCTTACAAGAAGTCAGTCTAACTTAAACTTTTCAAAGAAAGATATATTGTTTTTGTTAATCTCTCTTTTATTTTCCATTTAACTTATTTCTACCACTATTTTTATTATTTCCTTATTTTTTGTTACTCAGGGTTTACTTTCAAAAGTTTTTTTTGAATGGAATGCTTAGATTAGTTTTTTAAGTATTCCAATCTGTCCTCCAATTGCTACTGCATCAGCAGTCAGTACCCCAATTCCCATGATAGGTCAAACCAGTTTTCAGTCTACCCATAGGTTTCTCATATTTCTTGGTTTTAAATTTTTATTTTGTTATTATTAGTGCCTGGAATGCTGTTGTTTCCCTTAAATTGATTTTAAGGGAAGTCAGCAGTCTGGGCTAATTCACCAACTTGGTAAGAACTAGAAATTAAAAATAATTTCTAATGTTTATATTTAGGCTCAGATTTAGCATTCTTCCCAAAATGTTTCTCTCCCATTAACAGAATCTTCTACTCTATCAGGTGATATTTTAAAAGTCAATATATATGGTAGATATATATGGTAGAGTTATTTATTTTATTTTCTAAGGAAAAAAACACAACTTAAAAACCCAGAGCATTGCCCAGCTACTGTGGCTCAGTGGTTAAGCATCAACCCAGGAACCAAGAGGTCATGTTCCATTCCAGGTCAGGGCACATGCTCAGGTTTGGGGATAAATCCCCAGTAGGGGGTGTGCAGGAGGCAGCCAATTCATGATGTTTTTCTCTCATCGATATTTCTCTCTCTCTCCCTCTCCTAAAATTTTTTTTTAAAATCTAAAAAATAACCTGAGAAAAAATAAATATTAAAAAAAAGAAAGAGAGCATTTCTGTCCAAATTCTATTTTCAATGCAGTAATGTGATATATGGATAGATTGAAATGCTTTCTGAACCCATGAAACTCCAAATCTAAACACTGTCCAAAAAGTACAGGTTATTAGTGGTCTAATCTCTTGGGTGTTCTTATCTCACGTAATGACCTCTCTGCATGGGCTATGGTAATTAGTAAAATTACTGTTAGGATTACCAGGGATAAGATTTTAAAGGTTGTTTGTTTTTTTCAAGTAGGAAAATCTGGCCTAAAAAATATATAAATCAATTGACAGAAAAGTTTAACTTAGAGCATTTCTTTTCTGTCTTCAACAGTGGAATTAATCACATATGCCTGTATATAAATAAGGTCCAAAATATGAAATTTGAATAAAAAAATAAACCATAATAAATATATTTTATTTCATATATGGATTGTTTAAATGATAATACATTACATTTAAAAAAATTTTAATGCAATAGAAAGTGTATCTCTCTAAATGTACTTATTTGGTATTCCCAATAACTCTGAAGTTAAAAAATATAGTATACATTTAAATATAGAAAAAAAAATTGAAATAACTTGCATAACCTAATACAATATAAATGTTTTGTTTAGGTCTGGAGCTAGAGCCTACATGTCACATACTTATTTTTTATTTGATACTTAGCTTTTCCACCATGCTGTGAAATAAGACGGGTAAAGAGAAGAGAAAGTTGAGTTGAGCCAGCAAAGAGGAAGGCTGAGGAAAAAGGAGAATAAAGGAAAAATGGTTTACCTAAATAACTCCTCCAAAACACATAAATTCTATTAAATTCTTATTTATCTTTATCAAAATATACTGTGATCAAATGTATGAATTTTCTAGAGTTGTTTTTTTTTAACACCTACAGTTTCAATACCTGGACTTAAGGAATAGGGATTAACACTATGTTTTTTTAATGCAAGCTTGTAACTCTTTAATAGTCAAATATTATCTGTTTTAATTATAACATAATCAAATCACTACCTAAAATTGAGAAGCTGAAATAGTCTTATTGTTCTGACTTTTCTCCACTTTAGCAGTACAAACCTGTAATATTTGTTTTAGAAAGTGAGTCATGTATAGCCTTAGCCAGTATGGCACAGTGAATAGAGCTTCAGACCACATACTGAAGTATACAGGTTCGATTCTGGTCAAGAGGATATACCTCAATTGCAGACTCTATCCTGTGTACAGGAGACAACCAATTGATGTGACTCTCTTAACAGTGATTTTCTCTGTGCCTTTCTCTGCCCCTTCTATGCTCTCAAAAAAACAAAGGAAAAATATCCCTGGGTGAGGATTACTGAGAGAAGGGGCGGGGGGGAGAGAATAGAGAAGAGAAAAAAGAAGAGAAAAGAGAAGAAAAAAGAGAAGAGAAAAGAGAAGAAAAAAGAGAAGAGAAGAGAAGAGAAGAGAAGAGAAGAGAAGAGAAGAGAAGAGAAGAAAAGAAAAGAGAAGAAAAGAAAAGATATCAATAAATTTTAAGCTGCATAGTAATTCATGTACTATATCAAAGTACAGTTCTACCTTTTTTTTTTTTCAAGGAAGATTTATTTTTCTTTTTCACAGGGCTCAAAGCTCAAGTTGGCTGGGATGAGGGTGGGATGGAAAAAGGCACCAGTGGGGAGAAATCTGAGCCTAAAGGAGGACAAGAGCACACTTTTGTGGGCTCGACCTACAGAGAATCCTATCAGAAAGAGGTGAGAAAATTATACCCGACTTTTATTGCTGAGGAATGCTAACAACTATCTCAAGTAATATTGATTTGTATTAATATTACCTAATACAATAGAAATGTTTTGTTTAGGTCTGGGACTAGAGCCTACATGTTACGTACTTATTTTATTAATTAATATTTTGTATTAATATTTCCTTAAAGTAAACCGAAAGCTTGCTTAATTATCTTTAACTGATATTTAGTTGAAATCATCTCATCTGCTTGGGTATGGAAATGACCTCACTCCTGGGAAGTCCAGAATTGTGTACCAAAGCAAAACATGGAGACAGATACTACAGGAAATGATGAAGTGATGTTGCCAAGAGAGAAGTTGTTAATCATTTTAATAATTATTTATACCACAGCTCTGGACAGTATAGAGATACTTTCTTTCATTAAAAGATAACCCATGACCTAAATATAACTTAGTATTAGCCCAATGACTTCATGAGAAACACAGGAAATTAAAAAAAACTAAAAGTCAAAATTCCACATGGTAATTAACAATTCTAAATTTTTCTACATAACTTTAATAAAAGAGCAGCAATATTGCACATAGAACAGAATCTTCCTCCCAAGGCTAATGAAATTGTATTGGATGAAATATACAAGTAGAGGACTAGACTTGATCATATCTAATTCCTTTCTATTTCTAGAATTATGTGAATAAAATCCTTTGAACTTACCTAAATATTTTGGATAAAAATATTCCTAGAAAGAAAGAAAAATAAATGTTATCTTAGAAAGTTTCACTATAGAGTTAAAACAATTTTAAAGTGTGTTTTTACTTTAAAGATGAAAATATTTGGGAGAGGAGAGAAGGGGTGTAAGTGATTGTGGAGGAGGGTATGGGGGGATAAATAGTAAAGGAGAAATGTTTAAAATATACATGTTTTTAAAGATGCAAATAAATTACATACAATTGTCATTTCCACATTATAAGAGTTTTTTCTATAGCAAAATATACTAGGAGTAGATAACTAATAACATTAAGCTAATAAGATACTCAATCTTAAGGCAATATTGATCCATTAAATTATGCTTTAAAAATTTCTAATTTGAAAACAGGTTTTATTGAAGCTATCAAATGTAATCATATGTCCCCTTTTTGTAAATTCTTTATTTTTCCCATAGAGATTAGATAACCATTTGACACATTTCATGCCATGCCAATAGTACATACCAGATTCAGTGATGAATAACACTGACATCATCTGAACTGAATTGGACATTTATCTTTTAGCATCATGGGTACAAGTAATACCTTACTTATTAATTGGTTATGTACCAAAAATTTATCTGTAAATCAGTAATTTGGACTAAGAAATATACTTCACCAGAGAGAGAAAACGTTAAAAATGATTTCTAATGGTAAGGTTCTCAGGCTGGTTCACAAAAGCCTTCTTGTGTAACATTAGAAGCATAAGAACACCCCATGAGAAACCACTGTTTCTACACAAAAATATAATGAAGTGCAAAATATAACTTCATCCAGCACAGAATCAAAAGTCTTCACTGTTTCCTTCTCTCACATATAAACCTACACAACACATATACTAGTTTATAAGGATAGGATCTCCCATCAAATATTTCAGACAGCTGTGTCTTCTACAGAACAGAAGTCAAGAGAATAAGCAACAATGAATGGGTTCAAAAGGAGGTTATGTGATAGCTGAAAGGAATATATTAGGGATAATAAGGAGGTAATGAATGGGGTAGAGACTGGGAATGTGAATTAGAGTATTAGGGAAATGGATAGCAAGTAGATGGGGCAGGATGGAAGTGAGAAGCAGTAACTAAGGTTTTTCTTTCCTTTTATTTCTCCCATTTCATCTTTTGTCTGCCATATCTTTCTCTTTTGCCAATAAGACTACTGTCAGAATGAGTGGACGAGAAAAAGAAATTCATGAGTTCCCTTCCCCACTATCTTTCCTTAATTCCATTATAGTCTTTGGCCTCACTCCCCATTTGCTACTCAGATGCTAACATAATCAACTATTTATGTATGAGTGATACAATACGATATCTCAGCCATGCACGATTGCTTTAAAACATTCCAGCAAACAAAACAAAATTAGAATGGCATAGTAGAAAACAGGCAAAACAAGTATGGTAGATTACTGATCATTGTTGAAGTGGAGGGAAGATATATTGGTGTTTATTATATTGTCCTCGGTACTTTGGTATATATTTTAAATTTCTATAATAAAAATAAATGTGTGTGTATCTAAAAAATAAGAATACTCTGTATATTGTGTAGAATAAAATATTTTCCTCTTGCCAAGTGCTTATCCACAAAAGCAACAGAATTGAGAGAAACATTTTGCTTCAATCCCAGAGAGTATTAAAAATTAATCTTTAGGTACCTTGGAAAAAATTCCTTTTGAACCTATAAAGCTAGGTGGAGGTAAGGAGAATTAAAGAGAACACAACTTATTACTGTCTTGGACAAGTTCTCCAACTATAGAGATGATTCTTCCTCATTATCTCATGGTCCTAAGAGCCATGGGAGAGGTAAAGGAGGGTCTTTGTATATATGTTTTTCCTCATTTCCTTTGGTTATGTAGTTCATCTCAGAAAAGAAAATATCTCAGGTAATCACGAAGGTTATCAAATTTGAATTCTTAGAGGCACTATTTATACTGCTTCCTGCAAGATATTTTAGAGAAGATCCTTGCCTGGAAAATAAGAGGACTAAAAATAAAGTTGTATTTCTGCATAGTTAGAGATGTTTATGATTAGATTTTTGTAAAGTAACTTGGAAATATTAATAAACTAAGATGTAAAGTCTAAGCCTAGGCATGACTGATGATATAAAATGGCTCAAGAAAGTTCTCAAGGACTTATGGAATAAATTAAAATATACTCAGGAAACAGTGCTGAGTGAATTCTTCAGTAAGGATTCACTGAGTACCTATTGTATACCAAGCTCTAGATTAAAGGCTGGTTAAAAATGCCAGTAGAGAGCCTTAATTAAGTATAGTGATAACAATACAATCACATGTTGATACCTACACATGTCTGTACATGTGTGCATACAAACATGCATACACATTATATTTAAGATGTCTTCCCGCCTTACCCCATGTTACCAAGTTATGGTTGGAAGAAAATATTTACAAATCATGAGGTTGATACTATTTGCTGGTGGTATTTAATCCATCTATAATTAAATTATAGATTGGTTATAGTACAATGCTTTTGGTAATAGTGTCTTCCTGACTAGTCCACCTTCCTTTCAGGTATTTCCTTCTGAAATACTTCAGTGGTTACATGTGAAATGTGATCTATACACAATCATTTAACGTTATAAAGGAACATAGAGGAACAGACTCAAGCTGGAACTGTTCTGTCTATAATTGCTAACATTAATTTTCATGAGCTCTTACCGTTTCAGGGTAATTTTCAAAGATCTCCCTGGCTTCTTCTTTATTGCACAGTTCTTCGATGCACTCTCTTTCAAGATTACCCGCTTTGACTTCTTCAAAAGGAGAATTTGCTCTGCGTTTCCTGACCAGAACTTGTGAAGCATGTTGCTTTGACAAAACTGAAAGAAAAAAATAAGTTTATATAAAGAAATATTTCATTTCTCCATATTATTTTTTAAACAACCCTATATAATAAGAGTCTAACATGCTAAGTGTCGGACCGTTCATTCGACCAGTCGCTATGACATGCACTGACCACCAGAGAGCAGATGCTCCAACCAGTAGATTAACTTGCTGCTGTAGTCCAGCTGATCGGGGATTGGGTGAGATGAGTCAGACATGCTCTGAAATCCTCCCGCAGTCTCTCCCCGGCCCCAATCATGCACCAGCGGGGTCTCTTGTCCTAGCCTATGCCCTCTTGCAATCCAGGACCCCTTTGGAGATATTAGAGAGCCAATTTTGGCCCAATCCCTGTAGGACAGACCAAAGGACCTCACTGGTGCATAATCTGTGCACCATGCCTCTAGTGATAATTAGAATCATTTTCTGCTTGCAAATTGTATGACATTTAAAATCAGTATGGTTGAACTGGAAAAAAAAAGTGCCAATATATAGCACTTTGATAACAACTCAAAGAACAGGTTTTGTGTCCAGCTACAGCACTAACATAATGATCTACACAAATATTTTACTCTCCTGCTGGAGGTCATACATACCAGATGATACTTCTGTTTATCTTATAACTACATTGGAAATAGCATCATGCTGAAATGACTATGACAAAAGTCATGCTATCCCATCATGAAAGCTACTTTCTTAATTTTAATGAAAAACTCACATGATCACTAAAGCAGAAGTATAGTCTAATCAGCCACTTAAAATATATTTAATAGGCTAACACAATTATTCATACAAATAGGAAGATAAAAATTCATGGTAAAAGCAAATCCATACAGAAGACTCTAGAATCCAGATACTAATCTTAGCACATCTTCTATGACCTTCTTCATCCTCTAATGAGAGGCATTTCAATCCTATCAGAAATGCTCCCATTTCTTTGCTCTCCTTGACACAGTTGTCTATATTTATAGTCCCCACATCATGTCCTCCCATTCTTTCACACACCAATCAAGCTTTTGTGTGAGATTCTACCATGTTGCTTTTATCAAGATCATGATATGAACAATATTTAAACCTAACTTACAGGTCATAAGGCAGTTCATTATTCTTATATCTCATAACCGACCAGATCCTTTTTACTGATTTCTCAATTTTGGTTATTTGAAATTTTATGGCTATCTTACCTAATAGTAGAGAAATATGTAAATTGACTGTACCTCTGCTATAGCCACAGCCAATCAGAGTGAGTGTGCAAATTAACCCAACAAAGGTGGCAGTTAATTTGCGTACATACCTGGTCCCGGGAACCTCCTCGGCACTCAGGTTACTCCCAGCCAGCCTTTGGAGGTGCCGAGCCTGTGATCAAAGAGGTGGGGCAAGATGGGGGGGTGCTTCCCAAGCCTAACGGCTGGAGCTTGGGAAGGGGCAAGCCTGCGACCAAACACAGACCATCTGGAAGTCAGCACTGGGTTGCCCAGCTCCAGACTGGCGACCCAACACTGACTGCTCAGGTGGCTGAGACCCAGAAAGTGAGTCAGGGTCTGATCTGCAGCCTCAGTGGAAGTTGTTGATCAGTGTACTTACGCCTCTCTCTTTCTCTCCCTCTTTCTTTCTGATCTTCACCAGCAGCCAGGCTTTTCTTTTTCTCCCACCCTCCTGGAAGAGGGGGAGGACAGAGGGTCTATTAAACCCCACCTCTTTGATCAGGCCCAGAAATAGGCCTGGAGATGCTGACTGGCATAGGAACCAAACTATCAGAATCAAAGGTAGGTGCTGTGGGGAGCCAATGGCTGCCTAGGAGGCAGAGCTTCTGACGCCGACTGGCATGGGAACTGACCAATGAGAACCAAATCTGGCTGCTGTGGGGAGCCAATGGCTGCCTAGGAAGCAGAGCTTCTGACGCTGAGTGGCATAGGAACCGACCAATGAGAACCAAATCTGGATGCTGTGGGGAGCCAATGGCTGCCTAGGAGGTGAAGCTTTTGATGCTGGCATAGGAACTGACCTATTAGAACCAAATTGGCCAGCAGTTGGGGGTGACATCAGTTCTGTAGAAGAAGGCTGCTAGGGGTGATCAGGCTGACAGGCAGAAGCAATTAGAAGCAATCAGGCAGGCAGGCAAGTGAGCAGTTAGGAGCCAGTGGTCCCAGACTGTGAAAGGGATCTCTGACTGCTGGTTTAGGCCTGATTCCTGGGATTGGGCATAAAATGGCAGTCGGACATCTCGCAAGGGGTCACCAATTGGAGAGGGTGCAGGCTGAGTTGAGGAAATCCCCTCTCCATGCACGAATTTCATGCAATGGGCCTCTAGTCTTACCTAATAATAGAAAAACATGTAAATTGACCATATCTCCACTATGCCCACAGCCAATCAGAATGAGTATGCAAATTAAGCCAACAAACATGGTGGTTAATTTGCATACATAGGCACCCAGCAGCCTGGTCCCGGGAACATCCTTGGCACCCAGGTTGCTCCAAGGTAGGCTCTGCGTGGGCCCTGAGCAGCCTGGGAAGGGCCTGAAGCAAGAGACTCCTGGGCAGGGCTGAACCTACAATCAGAGCAGAGGGAACCCCTCCCAAGCCTAAAGCCTTGGTCATGTTGGAGGAAACTGGGGGGCCCCTGCCAAGGCCTAAAGCCCAGTCTGCTCAGGACCCACACAGAATAGAAGCCTCTAAGGGGATAATGAAGTGGAATAGTAAGAAACTAGGGAAATCTCTTGACAAGTGGAATAAAAGAAACTGAGGCAAAATAAATAAAGTAAAATGATTTGAGCAATTTCCACCCAGCTAATGGGTAAATTTTATCTTCCTAACCAAGGACACTTAGAAGCAAATGGTTTGCACATTCCAGATAGTCCCAGAGTAGAACGGCCTTAGTCCTGGTCCTTTTTCAATAATATTCTTTGAAAATAAAACTAACCATAAAATAACCATAAAATAAAATATCAAAATAATACCCACATTTTGATAAGCAGCATATTAAAAGATATACCTAGAAAGCTAATGAATATTCTATAAGACCCTCACTGAGGTCACCTGTAGGATACCCCTCATTAAAGCAATATAAAAATCATCATGATAAAGAACCCACAGCATGTTCTAGCCTATCCATGCATTGTATCTCTACTCTCTATCTCCTAAACTCTAAGAGACACCATGAGACTTGCAACCAGGGGAGCAGCAGGCAACAATGGCTCATCTCAGACTCACCCCCTAAACCTGTATCCAATGCCCCCTTGTTTTTCTGAATTCTTAGTGAGTTCACTTCTGTCACTGCAATTTTGGTTTCTTAGAAGTCAAAGCAGCCCCGCCTAGGATCTCTCCTACTGCTCCTTCCATCTAAGCCCTTCCTTCGTTTCATAGTCCCCAGTTGTAATAAATGTACTCTCAAAATCACTTAAATTCATGTTGTGAAATCTTTCCTGCAAAAAGTCAAGAACCCAAATACTATTGGCCAACTCAAGGCAGACCCACCCCAGGCTTAGACCATATCCAGTAATACTTTGACCTAAAGGATAAAAAATGCTAACAATATAAAACTAACTTTGTCTAAATAAATTTTGACTAGATTTGAATGTTTATGTCCTATTTTATGCAGGTTCAACCTAATAATGCTTCAAATTGGTATAACACTTAATAATTTTCAAATTTTATGTTAATTATTTCCTTTGATCCTCACATAAATAATGAAGTAAACTACAGGTTGGAATTGTTCTCATTTTCTTATGGAAGAAATCAAGATGGAGAAAGGTTACATGATTTGACCAAGGTCATAGAACTATGAAGTGGTGCCAATGGGATAGGAATTTTAATACATATATATATTTAAAGAAGAACCAACATGGTGGAGTAGGTAAACACTGGAACTCGCTTCCCAAACTGTTCACTTCACACTGGTGATCCCCTGAGACCCTGCCCCATCCAATTTGCAACCCACCCAATCTGTTTGCAAAGGCTTTTCCATATGAGTGGCCTGTCCCAGCTCAGCCTTCAGTCTTTTTAAAAATCTCCCTAACAAACAGAACTGGCTTCAGCATGCCCCGAACCTATCAATAAAAGCCCAAGACCCAGCACCAGCACCATCCTCCCTTGATTCACAGCTGGGCCTTACCTGGGCACTCCCAAACCTGATACAAATAGGAGGAAATCTGCAGATCTCTCTGTAGCTCCTCCTGGGTGCCCCAGGCAGTGGATGACGTCGTACCTCCCTGGAGACCAAGAGACAACACACCCAGTGGACAGCTTCAGACCACACCAGATTACAACTCTACACATCCACAAGTGATACACTCAAGGAGCAGACTCAATGAACACCAAAGCCCCACAGTGGCAAGTCCTGCACCATAAGGGTGTATCTTGCACGCAGCTCTTCTGCTGTAGTTGCAATTGTCCTGGAGGTCAATTCTTCCCAGTGATGCCAACAGCAATCAAGGCTCAACTACAACAAAAAGAATATATCAACACCCCACACAGGGATGCAACTAGAGGGCCCAGCTCAGATGACTGGACTCTACTGGACACCCTACTATCACATGATCTCTACCAATTCCAGGAGACATAGCAGCTCTACTTAATACATAGAAACAGACACAGCAAAGTAGCCACAATGTGGAGACAAAGATACATGATACAACTAAAAGAAATGGAAGAAGCCAACTACTAGTATAGAATTCAAAACAATGGTTATAGGGTTGCTCAAGCATCTAAATGAGAATTTCAAAGGCATGACAAAGAACCACTCAGAAATTACGCATACACTAACTGAAATAAAGAATAATTTACAGGGATTCAACAGTAAAGTAGAGGATTCCTAGAATCAAATAAGTAATTTGGAATATGAAGAAGCAAAAACATCCAATCAGAGGAGGAGCCAAGATGGCGGCATAGGTAAACACCTACACTGCTGCCTCGCACAACAATTTCAAAACTACAACTAAAAGACAGAACAGACATCATCCAGAACCACAGGAAAGCTGGCGGAGTGGAAGTTCTACAGCTAGAAGGAAAGAGAGGGGCTCGCAGACACCCAGAGGAACTGCAAAAAGCTGAGGTACGGAGA
>PVJN01055161.1:0-13177 GCA_004026805.1 Lasiurus borealis | reverse complement strand
CGCATCATCCGCGCCCTGGCCGCCCTCAAGATCGACTTCCACAACCCCGACCGCGCCTACGACGCCGTGCAGCTGTTCGCGCTGACCGGCCCGGCCGAGAGCAAGGGCGAGATCACGCCCGAGCTGCTGGGCGTGATGCGGCGGCTGTGGGCCGACCCCGGCGCGCAGACCTGCTTCGGCCGCTCCAACGAGTACCACCTGGAGGACAACGCGGCCTACTACCTGAACGACCTGGAGCGCATCGCCGCGCCCGACTACATCCCCACCGTGGAGGACATCCTGCGCTCCCGGGACATGACCACGGGCATCGTGGAGAACAAGTTCACCTTCAAGGAGCTCACCTTCAAGATGGTGGACGTGGGCGGCCAGCGGTCCGAGCGCAAAAAGTGGATCCACTGCTTCGAGGGCGTCACGGCCATCATCTTCTGCGTGGAGCTTAGCGGCTACGACCTGAAGCTGTACGAGGACAACCAGACGGTGAGACGCCAGCTTTTCCTCTTCCCGCGTCGCCGCCTGGGACTCGAGGGTCCTGGGCGTGTCCGGGGGGGCGGGGGAGGGCGGGGGGGCATCAAGGCTGCCGTCCAAGTGGGGTCACGTGGCTCCAGTGCCGTGTGTGGCTCCAGCGAGGTGTGTGGCTGGGGGAGAAGGTGGAGCACAGGGCCCAGGGTCACACCTGCCATCAGGACGGAGGCAGAAGGCCCCATGCGTGAGGTGCCCAGCTCCCTGGCTCCCGGGAGAGGTGGCGGCCGAGGCCACACAGCCAGCCGAGGGATGGACGTGGCCAAGGCCTCGAACCGCCCTCCCTACAGCGGAGGTTCACTGAGCAGACTCGGAACTGGCCCTCTGGAGGCCTTTGACCCCGGGTGGGGCATGGAGGAAACGGGTCCGCAAGGAGCCGTGAGGGGCTGTGGGTGCCAGGGCTGGACGAGGCAGTGTGGCAGGACCTAGGGCAGAGGTCACGGGAGACCCCGTGCTGGTAAACGGGGGTCGCCTTCGGGTCTGGGGATCAGGGTGATGGCGAGGAAAGGGCTTGCCCCTTCCCGGTTTGGCTAGGGCAGCGGGAGCTAGTGGGCCGTGCGGCTGGAAGTGCTCCTAGGCCTGCAGCTCGGGGCTGTCTGTGCTGGGCACCTGAGCGCTTTTCCAGAGGAGGGTGTGCGGGTTCGAGAGGAGACCGGCCTCTAGCGGGGCAGCAGCTGCAGGCAGCCAGGGGCAGGCCTGGCTCTCCTCCGGGCCCTCGATGCCCCGGGGTTCTCCCCAGAGCTGTGCCAGGTGTGGCGCTGGTGGGAGTGGCCTGGGCCGAGGGCAACACTGTCTCCAGGACAGGCCCGCCCTGCGCCCAGCACCGTGTGGTCTTGAGTACGCTTCTGCCCGTCCCCCCTCAGCCCACGTGCAGTTCTAGGCCTCGGGGCCCCCAGGAGAGCAGGGCCAGGCCTTGCCGGGCATTGCTGTGGGCAGAGGGCTGGGCTGTGCGGCTCTGAGGCGAACAAGATGCCCAGGCTGGGCCTGGGGCGGTGCCACGCAGGTCTTGCAGCTCATCGGTCCGCGGCCGGCTCTTCAGCTTTTGCCTCTGATGGGCCTGAGGTTGGCGATGGCCTGTGCTCTGAGCCTTCCGGCTCTCGGCTGTGTCGTCTGTCATCTCCAGGCTGGTGCGGCCAGGTCCCCGGGCGCCGGGCTTGTCTCCCAGACTCTGTTGCAGGCTCTGCCCGCCGAGCCTGGTCCACAGGTGCCAGGACACCGGCGGCAGGGTGCCTGGGCCTGGAGCTGGGCCGGCGTTTCGTGGAGGGATTTGGCTTCATCTCTGCTCTCTGTCAACCAGGAGGTGGCCCACGTGTCCTCAAACACGGGCCCAGCGCCAGGCCTTCTGCCCGAGGCCTCCTGGCTCCCACCAGCCCATCCTCGCCTCCCCTCTGCTCGCTCTCTCTCTCTCTGCTCCGGCCTGTGCGCTTCCTCCTCCCCCGTCCTCTGCTCTCTCTGGCCTAAAGCACCTGCCCACCTGCCCCTGCCCTCCAGGTCTCATCCCAGCTGTCACCTCCTTGGGAGGCCTCTCCTGACCTCAGCCAGCGCCTGCGCGCCCCCACATTGCGGTCACTCTCACAGGGCGAGCGAGTGGCTGCCCAGCCAGGCTGAGCGGACAGGCGGGAGGACAGCCAGGCGGACAGGCAGTCCCCGGGGGCCTGGTATCTGGCTTCCCCTGCCCCGTCCCTGCGGGGAGCCACAGCGGGCGCGCCGGTGGTGAGAACAGAGGCCGCTGGCCCGGACGGGGGGTGCTGGACGCCGTGTTGCCCCGGCGGCAGCCGGGCTCCGGGGCCGCGGAGGGCGCTTGCAGAGGGAGGGGCTGGCAGCCGGGCCGCGCCCCGCCCCCGTACCACCCTGGCCTCGCGGCGCAGGCGGCAGGCCCGGGAGGTGGTTGTTCACCAGAAAAGGAAATTCTTGAGAAACTCAGGCAAGCGAGGCTGGAAATTCACTGGATTCCAACTGCTTCTGACCTTTCATGCTCCAGCAGCAGTGTCTCCGCATGGAAAACAACAGCCCGGGAAAGACAATGCCCGCCCGTCCCTCCCGCCGCCCCTCCCGCCGCCGCTCCGAGGCGGGCTGGCCGCCCGGACCGGCCAGGAGCGCCGGCCTCTCCCCGCTGCAGACAGCGCCGTCCCCGCCGCCGCCGCTGCCCCCCTGCCCCCTCAGCCTGCCGCCTGGGCCTGGGCAGGGCTGCCACCCCTGCCGTCTCCTTCTCCCTTCGGAGGGCCCTGCTCTGTCCCCCTGGCCCTGGCACAGGCGAGGCAGCCAACGGCCCCGCTGATGTTTGCAGAAACCGAAGGAGCTGGGGCCCCGAGACGCGCAGCTCAGAGCTCTTCAACCCCCAGAAAGGGCGAGCACGGCCCCCTCCCCCAGCCCCCCGCCCGCCCGCCGGCATTTGCGTCAGCATGTTGCCAAGGGTAACGGCGGGTTCTCTGGGCTCTTGGGCACGGAGGGCTGCTGCTAGCGCAGGGCAGCACCTGGGCAGGGGGAGGCGGATTCCAGAGCGTTCTCGGACCAGGGCATCGAGCCGTGCGCGGCCTTGACAGTGACCCAGCTCCCGTCCCCGCAGACCTCATGGGTCCGCATCCCCCGTGCAGTCCCCGCAGGCGCCCAGGGCCCGGTCAGGGGCCTCGCTGTGCCCGTGGGGCTTCCCTAGACAGCGTGGGAGGCCGAGCACAGCCCAGGGACGCGTCACCTGACTGATCATGCGGGCAGCGGCCGTGCCTGCTGTCCCTGTCACGGGTGGGGAGGTGGGTGGGGGCACCCAGGCCGTGGGAAAGCCTGGCCGCCCTGCCCCAACCTGCCCTCGGGGGGAGCCACTCCCAGGAGGCTCGGCCTTCCTGCTGTGCCTGCCCCCGGCCCCTTCCAGGCGTGAAGACACGTTGGCAGGCTCAGCCGTGGCCCCACTCGTGCAGAGGCCACCCACCCACCGTGGCAGCCCAGGGCCATGTGCCTGGTGTCTGCCACAGGCCCCGCCCCCAGCCTGCTGGCATCATAGGCTCCGCCCCCTCCTCAGCACCCTGCCTGTGGGAGCCCAGTACCCTGCTGGGACCCTCAGGGAAAAGTGGGGGTGCTTGCTGCCCAGCCTCGGCCCCTGCAGATGTACTAACAGGCTGTGCGGCCACTGAACAGTGGAGGGGCTTGCTCACCGCCCCGATCCTAGCAAAGGGCGCTGTTCCCAGCCCTGTGACGGCTGGACGCACCCCCTCTCGATGTCTGGGTGCATCCCCTCGTGATGGCCAGCTGTGTGCCTGCTGTGTGCCTGCTGTGTGCTGCTGTATACCTGCTGTACGCCTGCTGTGTGCCTGCTGTGTACCTGCTGTGTGCCTGCTGTGTGCTGCTGTACACCTGCTGTGTGCTGCTGTATCCCTGCTGTGCACCTGCTGCTCGCCTGCTGTATACCTGCTGTATGCCTGCTGTGTGTTGCTGTATACCTGCTGTGCATCTGCTGTGCGCCTGCTGTGGACCTGACGCTAAGCTCTAAGGGACTGTGGTAGGAGGGCACTCTCACCCAGGACAGTCGCAGTGTCGTTTCTACCAACCCTCGTGCTGCCTGGTGACACCTGCCCCTCCTTCAGGGCCCAGCAGGGAGGGGTCCCCAGGGGTGTCCCCACCCTGACTGGGGCCACAGGTGGTCTGTGCCACAGCGAGGCTCCCGTGGGAGGCCTGGTGTCCCCCCTGCTCACCCTGCAGTGGCTGCTGACTTGTCAAGGAGGGTGCCTGGAGGACAGGAGGGACATGGACAGGCCCTCCAGGGGGTTAGTTCTGCAAGTGGCGCTACTACAGCCAGACTGTACGCTGGGGGGTCACCTCTCCCAGCCCTGGCCAGCGGCCCCTCCTTGTCCAGCCCCTAAGCCCCTCCCTCACCGGTGACAGGCCCTGCACACGGGTGCTCAGGAGCCTGTGGGCTGGGCAGCAGCTGGGGAGACCCTGAGGCCGGGGCCCTGGCTGCCGGGTGTGCAGGCGCTGGCAGCTCAGCCCTTGCGGGAAGCCCCTGAGTGCCCGGGCCCTGAGGGAGCAGGCATGCGCAGTGCACCCTGGGAGGGGCCACTCGGGGCTGTCCTGCGAACAGTGCGCCACTGGTCATGCAGCCCTGACAGGGAGCTTGGTTGGCGCTTTAAAAATGGCATCTCACCGGCCCACGTGGCGCATGGATGAGCATCACCCTAAAAACCAGGAGGTCCCGGTTCCATCCCCAGTCAGGGCACGTGTCCGGGTGATGGGCTTGATCCCTCCTGTGGGGCGTGCAGCGGGCAGCCGATCCTGACTCTCTCACCGATGATGCTTCTGTCTCCCTCTCTGAGGACACAGACCCAGGAACCCTGCCCTGGGCACTTGGGACAGGGCCAGAGGGAGGCCACTGAGCACTCCCTCCGATCTCGAGAGGTGCCAGGACCGCATGCAACTGGTCTGAAACCTCACAAGTGACGGTGACTCTAGGACAGAGCCAGGAAGGGGCGCAGCCAGTGGAGGGGCTGGGCCCCCTCGGCGTGGACAGCCCCAGGCCCAGGTCTGAGAGGCGAGGCAGAGGCAGAGGCCGAGAGAAAGTCAGGCTCTGGGCAGTGTGGGCAGGTGCCGGCGGCCCAGGGCTCAGTGGGTCACGTGCTCCCCAGCCCAGGACCCCTGGGAGCTCGGACCCGCTCTTTGTCTCTGTGGCCATGACGCGTCCCAAGCATTAGAGAGGTTGGCCACTGCTAGGGGGATGGCCAGCTGCTGAGGGATGGACAGCCATCACAAGGGGGTGCGGCTGATGTGCTCAGCAGCAGAGCTGGTCCCGATGAGGAGACGGGACGAAGGGAAAGGCCCCACCTTCCCCCAGGTCTTGGGCTCTACAACCTGTCTCGACCCACAGACTGAGAACTGCTAGCAGCGTCGCCTAAGACCATCGGAAAACACATGACGATTCATTACCAGTAGCAAAATTACAATGAAAATAATGTTATGGTTGGGGTCACCACAACGTGAGGAACTGCATTAAAGGGCCGTGGCGTTAGAAAGGTTGAGAACCACTGTGCTAGGGGACGGCCAGCTGCTAGGGGACGGCCAGCTGCTAGGGGACGGCCAGCTGTTAGGGGACGGCCAGCTGTTAGGGGGACGGCCAGCTGTTAGGGGACGGCCAGCTGTTAGGGGGACGGCCAGCTGCTAGGGGACGGCCAGCTGTTAGGGGGATGGCCAGCTGTTAGGGGGACAGCCAGCTGTTAGGGGGATGGCCAGCTGTTAGGGGACGGCCAGCTGTTAGGGGACGGCCAGCTGCTAGGGGACGGCCAGCTGCTAGGGGGACGGCCAGCTCCACAGCGGCTTGCAGCCCCGCCGCTGTGTGGTCTCTGCAGGCCGTGGCCTCCTCCCAGGTCCGTTGCTCTGTTGCCGGCCCTTGTCGTGGCCTCGGGAGGCGAAGGGCATCTGGCTGTCACCTCCGTGGCCTGGGCCTGAGCCCGCGGCCCCCGTGACTCGGTGACTGGCCGGCAGCGATGGGCACCTGCTCCCAGGCCCTGGCTTCGCCTAGTGTGAGGGGCGCCAGCTCCGGCCCGTGGTGGGCCTGGGCGAGGTGCAGGGAGGGACCCTGGCCCCGCAGCACAGCCTGGCACCTCTTTTGGGCCCGAGCACTTGGCTGCTGAGATTTCGGCTTCTTGGATGGAGTCCTTCCCTCTGCTCCCGAGAGACTTGGCCATCAGGGCCTCTTCCCATCGCTCCGCGGCTCCTCGGCCCCATTTCTGTCCGCCCGGTGCCCCCCTGGCCCTGCAGGTCCTGCGTCAGCGAAGGAGGGGGCTGCAGGCCCTTCTGACCCTCGCCCCGTCCACATGCCTGGTGGCCTTTCCCTTCGTCCCTCTCCTCATGGGGACCAGCTCTGCCTGAGCACATCAGCCGCCCTCCCTCCGTGCCGGCCCTCACGGCACCTCTTCACCAGTCAGCTTCACCCCGTGCCTGACGGGGCCTCAGGGGGCGCCCCGGGTGTTCCTGGGGTCTCTGAGGCCGTGACCCTCCCTAAGCAGGAAGCCGGCCTGCTGAGCCACCGTGTGGGGAGCGCGGGCCCGGGTACAGAGGGGGCTAAGCCTGGGCTAAGGGTATGGCGGGCCCGCAGGAGGGCAGAGCTGGGGCACTGGCTCAGTGTCGAGTTCCTGTCGTCAGGAGCCCGTAGGTCATTGACAGCCAGTCGGTAGCTTCCAGGCCACCCGGTGAGAGTAACTGCTCCAGGGAACTCGGCGGCCGCTTCCACCCGCCTGCCCGGTGGGCTGTTAAACATTCACCGCGAGCGCATCCGGCGACTCTGACCCGGCCAGGGCCTGCCGCCGGCGCAGCCACCCGTGAGTTACAGGATGTTCTGTCCGTCTCGGAAGAGCCGGGCGGGTCCGGTGTCAGCTCCTGGGGACGTGACGCCTCCGCGACGCCCGCCCCAGCCGGTGCTGCACGTGTCCTTTCTGTTCCCGCCATCCCGGCTGGGAGGCGGTCAGCCAGGTGCTCCCTGGCCCCCCCCATGCCCCCCCTTCCCGCTCTCCCGGCAGCTTCACACAGCCCTGCCGCCAAGGGGCTCGGAGCCGGAGGCTCGGCCTTCTCCTCGCGAATCGCCGTCTGGGCAGAGACACATGTGCCCTCCTCCCTCGGGTCAGAGGGGGACAGCATGGCGCAGTCCGAGGGCTGGGGCCTGGGCGGGGCACGGCCTGGCGTTGGCTCCAGGGCTGTTGTGTGGCCACCTGTGCCCGGCCCCTGCGTGGCCTGGGGCTTAAAGGCCGCGCTCTCGCCGGCGGACACCCCGAGGGCTGGGAGCACCTGTGCCGTGCGGTTAACAGAGTGAAGGGAAGGGCGGGGCCCTGTGGCGCCCCGGCTCTCGGCTGGTGCCGCCGTGGGCGTGGCAGGATCCGGGCATCGGCTGGGCAGTGAGGCGGAAGGAGGCCTGGCCCAGGCCCTGCACAGGCTGAGAACTAGCTGTCCCCTGCCCGGGGCTGGGGAGCGGGAGGCTGCTCCCCTTCTGTTACTTAGGGTCCCTCCCGCCCCCCGACACACACACTGTCCAGTGGGGGGACCGGGGCCCAGCAAACAGGCCAGCGAGGGGGCGCCGAGGCGAGGCGCCGGCCGAGCAGCTCCGTGCGCAGGAAGCGCTGCTCCTGAGCCCGGGACAGGTGTCAGGCCATTAGGCGTGCAGCGGGCGGCGGCTTATCTTGTTTAAACAGCCGGCGGGCGGGGGGACGCGCAGGCCCTCGCTGCTGCGGCTGTGAGGCGTGCAGTGGCCCCTGGACCGAGAGCAGAGGGCGGGGAGGGCAGGTGGGCGGCGGCTGACTTCCGGGCTCCTCGGCACCACCCCGCCCCACAGAGCCCCATCTGTCGCTGGCCCGAGGCTGTGGCCACACGCTGAAATGGGCTTCCCTGGGTGCAGGGGCTGGGAGAGGAGACCCTGAGGAGGAAGGCCCTTCCCCCCCCCATCCCTGGGGAGGGGGCGCCCGCAGAGACCAGGGCCCAGGCGTGTGTGGAGGCGGGAGGTGTGCGCGTCCTGTTGCTAATCTGCCCGCGCCGCTCGCTAATCCCCTCCGAACACGTCGTGGCCTCGGGGTGAGCGTCTGCAGGCGGCAGCTGGGGGAGCGGGCCGGGTGGCACGTCCCCACCGCAGGGGCACACCGGGGAGCCCGGCCCGGGGCCTCTGCACACAGAACCCCGGGGGTCGCCTCGAGGGCTCAACTAGGAGAGTGACCCGAGGCCTGGCCCTCCGACACAGGCGCGCTGCCCAGCCCGGCCCTGCGAGCGGAGCCTGCTCATCAGCGCCTTCCGGCGGTTCTGCCAGAGCGACCGGCGCTGCAGGGAGAGAGGACGCAGCCCCGCTGTCTGTCCACGGCCCCCGCCAAGCGCAAGGCAGGGGAAGGGGAGGCGGGGTGGGGGGAGACCGCTCCCACCCTCCCCGTCTGACCTCCGTGGCCCTGGCCACCCAAGGCAGGGCACCCGTGTGGGAGGGCGGCCGGGGCACACACACCCGCCGCTCCCCGGCCCCCGCACAGCGGCTGCCACTCTGAGCACACACAGCGGGCACCATCTGGCCCGCCCGCCGGGCCCCGGGTTGGGCAGACCGGGCTGCTGGGCGCCTGCCACGGACAGCACCGCACTGGGCGGGCCAGGAGCCGAACCGCGCGGTCCCGTGGAGCTCCGAGCTGCACAGCCGTTAGCAGAGAGGGTTCTGGTGATGGTGACAGGGGTGCCAGGGAGGCCTCTGTGCTTAGAAGGGACAGCATGGCCCCGGGGGGAGAGGGGGAGCACGGGGTGGTCTGGGAGCAGGCGGAGGGTGCCACCTCCACTTGTGATGGAAGCCACTGGGGAGCCTGGCCCAGGGAGCGCAGTGACCTGGATGGCTGGGGTGGGTGACAGGGGGGTCCCAGCGCAGGCGCAAGGAGGCGGGTCCCAGCGAGAGCTGAAGGAAGCAGGAGGGGACGGAGGGGCCTGCACAGTCTGAAGGGACACCCCAAAGTCAGCTCGTTCCTCGCCGCCGCCCGCCAGGCGCCCGCCCTCTGCACCGTGCAGCGCTGGCCGTGGCACAGGCGGCCTCAGGTGCCTGGGTCCCTCTAAGTCAGCTGCTCCTTTTCTGCTCCGTCCCACTCGGCGGGAGCTTCCGGTGTGGCCAAGAGGGACCCCTGGGGTCCAGAGCAAAGGTGCTGGGGGCCAGCCAGGCAGAGGGGGTGAGCACGCACCTCAGCTTTGGGCTCAGGCCAGGTGTGCGCTGGGTGGGGCATGAGGCCTCCAGTCCCGCTAATACATGGTAGGTTTTCTGTTTGTTTGTTTTTAATATATTTTTATTGATGTCAGAGAGAAGGGAGAAGGAAAGAGAGAGAAACATCAATGATGAGAGAAAATCATGGATCGCTGCCTCCTGCACGCCTTATACTGGGGATTGGACCCGCAACCCGGGCCTGTGCCCCTGACCGGAATAGGACTGTGACCTGCAGGTTCATGGGGAGTGAGTTTGATTGATCGGGGCCCGGGCACCTGTGGGGGAGGGCCTCCCAGGCAGCACCCCCACCCTGAGCCCATTGCCCACAGGTGGCTGGTGGAAGCTCCGCCCCTCTGCACTATCCCCGCGGATTGGCTCCAGGAGCCGTCAGTCAGTCAGGGGCTTGTGGATTCATTAGCCTCACACACCCCGTCCTGCAGCCCAGCACAGAGCACAGGGTGTGCAGGAGGAAGAGTGGGGAGTGCTAACAGGAGTGCCCCGACCCCCACCTCTGTCCCAGACGCTCCCCATTTCCTGAGGCAGTGGCCGTGGATGGCAGGAGAAGCATGGGCTGAGGGCCTGGGCCAGCAAGGTGAGCCCTGAGTCCGTTTCTGCCTCTGCAAAATGGGGACAGTGCCCTCCCTGGCACTGGGAGCCCCTAGAGCCATGTTCAGAGGAGCAGAGCTGGGCATGGGGTTCGAGAACAGCCCCACGGGGAGCGGCGAGACCCAGTGCTATGGGGCGGCTGCGAGGCTGCTACCCCCAGAGTGACATGGCGAGACAGTGCCCTCTCCCTGCCCCTCCGTCCACCAGGCGGCCTCCCCGACGGAGCAGGTCACCAAAAGGACCTTCCCGCTGCCCTGTCTCAGGGGAAGCAGCACCCCCGGCCCCAGAGGCCTCCCTATACCCGCCCCCCAACAAGTGATGGACAGCTGTGGAGGGAGGGACACCTGGCTGGGCTCAGGAACCCGCTGCATCCTCCTGCCATCCCTCCCGGCTGGTGTGCGGGGCCCGGAGGGTGGAGGCTTCCTCCCGGTTGTCATGGAGACGGCAGCCAGTCTACTGCGTGTCTGGTACTCGGCTCAGGCTGGGCAGAGGGAGGGGAGCGGCCGCCTGGTGTCAGCTGCTGTCACATCCTCAGCAGCTCAGCCCCTCTGCTCCCTGCGGGTGGCTGACCACGGCCACACGTGCCCCCGTGTCCACGGGGCCTCTGTGATTCCACTCAGCGCTGGGGAGCCAAGCACACCAGCCCTGCCCTCCAGCGGGGGGAGGGGCGGGCAGGTGGGGGTGGAGCCACAGATCCTGCAGGCGACACACTGCAGCTGGAGCTGGAGCTGCCTGGAGGCCGAGCTCTGAGCTCCGAGGGAGCGGTCCCTGCAGCGGAGAGATGACTCAGGCTCCCGGGCCGGCCTCTGCGGGGAGGCGGCAGCCGTGCAGCTGGCTGCGTGGTGTCTGTGTGTCTGTCCATCTCGGTCGCCTCTCAGCCTCCAGGGGCATTGGAAGCTCCTTGGGGACCGGGAGACCGTGCAGAGGGCAGCCCGGCCTCCAGGCCCCGCAGGCAGGAGGTGGCGGCAGCACAGCCGGCAGCATGGGGCGGCCAGGTAGCTGGGCCTCGGGGCAGGACCAGCTGCTGCCCCGAGTCTGGGTGCCACCCGGTTCCCGGCTGCACGTCCAGCGCCCGCCCCGCCCCGCACCCGCCAGGACGTGACCCGGGTCTGACAGTGGGCGCACTCGCTCTCTGACCCGCTAGGGAAGTTGGGGTGCCGGGCCTCAGGCTGGTCCACAGCCCCCAGCAGAAGGCTTGGGGCCTCACCTGCCCCAGATGGTGATGGAGGCCGGGCCCCAGGCTGCAGACCAGGCTCCCCATGCACGGTCAGCAACCCTGTGCCTTAAGCCACGCTCTGCCCCACCCAGGGGCCCTGCCCGGCGGCCTCCCTGCCAGGCCCCGCGGTCGGCGCCCTTGGAGCCTAGCACCCTGCTCCCGGACAGGCCGGTGCCCAGCTGCGGGGGGCAGCCACGCGACTCCGTCCCTGTGAATGGAGCCCATTCATGCCACGGCCCCGCCTCCCCGGGGAAAGCACCGGGCTTTCCGAGCCAGCGGCGGGCTTCCTCGCCGGTAAAGAACTAGCCTCGTCCTAGAGATGAGGAAACTGAGTCCCCCGTCCGCCCGTTCCCCCTCCCCCTGGCTCCCCTGCAGCCCAGGCCTCCGACAGGCGGCGTGTTACTTCCATAAACGAATGTGCAGAGGAAGCCAGGGCCCATCTCCCGGGGGCAGGCCCTGGAGAGCTGGTGGCACCCGAGCCGCTGGGTCACAGGCTTCTCCAGCGGAGTCATGTCTGCTGAGAGAAGCGTCCCGGCCTCCGCTGCAGGACAGGAAAATGCCGGGGTCCGGGGGGCAGGGTGGCTGAATCCTGTTGACCCCTGAGAAGGCCCCTGCACACGGCACCACCTCAGCGTGTGGAGGAGCCCCCTCCCCCGCCCCTCTTCCCAAACCCCACGCTCACCGCCTAAACGGAGCCGGGCAGGACGCAAGAGCCGCCAGGACCCAGCAGGGCCGAGGGAGGTTGCACGCCAGGACCCTGGCCATGTCCTGTCCCCTCTGCCCGGCCCTCCCTCTGGGCTTGCAAACCCTCCCCTGAACCCCAGCTCCAGCCCCAGCCCCTGGCCTGCGGGGCTCCCTCAGCCTGGGGAGAGACGGGCCTGGTAATGGGCCTGTGCCTGCCCTCGGGGTGAGACCTCGGTGTGTGTTCAGCGGTTCATGCCGGTGTGCCGGTGACTGCGCGGGCTGTAGAACGCGGGGCCGCGCAGCCCAGTGGTGACATCACTCCCGCGAGAAATGACGGCGGCGCTGTTCGTCTTCACGGGTGGCTTCCAGGAACCGCCACAGCTAACTGCTCCGGCGGAACGGGACAGCTCCAGCCCCACTCAGCTCTCCCAGCGGTGCTTTTGCAGACCGTGACCCGCCGGCAGCTCGTGGGCAGCTTCTCTGTGGTCGGGGTAATGGCCGGGCCTCTGAGCATCCTCCCCCTCAGCCTGGCCCCTCTCAGCACAGACGCTGTCCGCCCTGCCCTCAGACAGCTCAGGTTTCCGTGGTCAGTGTGACCTCCAGTGACCCCGAGGCCCGGCAGGGACAGTGGAGCCCGAGCCTCCCCATCCCAGGCCCCCTTTCCCTCCCAGACGCCGGCTGAGGACCCCAGGCCAGGCGGCGGGATCCCAGCCCCCCGGGAACCTGAGCTGGCACGTGCAGGAGGGGAGGCAGGCCCTCCGGGTGTGCGGCTGGAGATGCCCGGCCACCAGGCTGCAGCCCAGAGCCACGGGTTGGCACCGCTGGGCCCGGAGGAGGCGCCAGCAGGGAAGGAGCTCTTACCACCCGTGCCGGGCTCAGGGCGCGGATTGGGAGACGCTGCAGACAGCGCACCTGGCTGGCGGTGGAAACCCCAGCAGAAGATGCTTTTTTTTTTTTTTTAATCCTCACCCCAGGATGTTTTCCCATTGATTTTTAGAGAAAGTGGGGGGGAGAGGGACAGAGAGAGACCTCGCGTGAGAGGGAGACATCGATGGGTTGCCTCTTGCACGCACCCAATCAAGGTCCAGGCCCGGGAGGAGCCTGCAACCAAGGTATGGGCCCTTGTCTGAAATCGAACCCGGAACCCTTTGGTCCGCAGGCTGACGCTCTATCCACGGAGCCACACCAGCCGAGGCCAGAAGGGCGCTGTGGTGGGGGCCAGGCCCAGGCTGGGAGGCTTGGCTGGTGTGGGGCCCGGGGTCCTTCTTTACAGCCCCCCATTAACGCCGCGTGTCCCCCCGCAGAGCCGGATGGCGGAGAGCCTGCGCCTCTTCGACTCCATCTGCAACAACAACTGGTTCATCAACACGTCGCTCATCCTCTTCCTGAACAAGAAGGACCTGCTGGCCGAGAAGATCCGGCGCATCCCGCTCTCCGTCTGCTTCCCCGAGTACAAGGGCCAGAACACC
>PVJN01055160.1:0-13184 GCA_004026805.1 Lasiurus borealis | reverse complement strand
GGTGTTGTCCTCAGAATCATCCTGCTGGCTGCTCAGCGTCAGGGTGGACGTGTCGCTAAAGATGAGGCTAGAGCTCAGGCTCAGGGTCTCCTTGGAGCCCATTATCAGGGTCATGCACGAGGTTGGAGAAAGGGCCGAGTTGGGTCTATGGGTGCTGGAGCGCAGGCTGATGTCATCTTGGAAGCCAGGAATCAGGGTCAAGCAGGAGGCCTGAGTGACGGTCATGTTCAAATCAGACCTGGAATTGCTATTTAAAGCTACGTTGATGTTTCCCTTGGAACTCGGGTTCCAGGTTGCACCAAAGGCTCCTTTTGAAACAGACCCAGCGATGTCCTGAGAAACCAAAGTGATGGTCTCGTTGGTGCGTGGGCTTTGGTTCCCACCGGAACCTTGAGCCCCTTTCAGGTCAGGCTTGGAGATGGTTCTTGAGCCCACATTGAGGAGGTGATTGGAGCGGGACTCCGAGGAGCCTGCAGCTGGGATGAGGAGCGCTTTGGAGCATGGCCTGGAGAGGCAGTGGCCCAGAACGAGGGCTTCTCTTGAAAAGGTCTTTAAAAATGGGTTGGATTCAGACCTGGAAGGATTGGAGTTATTCTGACCCAACTCAAAAGACTTGCTTGAATGGGGCTTGAGGGCCTCCTCAGAATTCAACCCACAGGGGTTGTCCGAGCTCGGACCCTGGGCCTCAGCAGAGTCAGGGCTCAGAACGAGCTGAGAGTCTGGTTGTAGTAGGGCCTCCTGGGAGTTGGACCTCGAGATCTGATTCGGCTCCAGGCCCGGGGCCTCATCGGAGGGGGGAGTGGTGGTCTGTAGGGCAGCTGGAGCTACAGCCTCACTCTCATCAGGTTTGGGGGTGTTATCAGACATGAGGCCAGGGGTCTCCTCGGAGAGAGAACTCAGAACTGGATGAAGGTCTGGAACGAGAGCCAAGCCAGGATTCAGGGGGAGATTCAAGGCAGGAACAAGGTCTGTGTCTGGGTTTGGCCCAGGGATGGTGCCGGGGGCCCCAGTGGAGTTGAAATTGGGTGTCTTCTTTGGGTCTTCACAGAGGGCCAGAGTAACCCTCTGACTCAGAGCCATGCCTTTCTAGACGTCTGTCAATGCCACTGACCCCTTCTCTCCAACAGCTGACTGTTGAGCTCCCTGCAGTGTTCCTGAGAAAGAGAAAAGGCAAATTCAGCCATGCCTCACCTGTCACAATCTTCCCAAGAACCTCTACTCTCTTTAAAATGAGGCCCCTGTGTCACAAGGTTCTCCATGACCATGCCCAACCCACCTTTCCAGTCTCATCCTACACGACAAAATATCCAATGCACTTTATTCCAACGACTCAATTAGTGGTCTCCTATACTAGAGGCCCATTGCACAAAATTCATGCATGGGGGTGGTGTTTTAGCCAAGCCTGCTCCCTCTCCAATCTGGGATCCCTTGAAGGATGTCCAACTGCCCTTTTAGGCCCTATCCAGGTAGGATGAACTTCACTCGGGCAAGAACTGTGCAAATCTTACGTCCCTGGGGCATCCCCAGCACCTAGCACTGTGCCAAGTACACGGTGGGAAGTCCACAAATACAGACAGAGAGGAACTCTCCCGCCTAAGGGTAGAAAAAGGGGAGGAGGGGCCGCCTTATTGGTCACACTACTTCCAGCCGACCCCAACTTGCTAAAACTACTCTGCAAATGGCTATGGCCCGAGGTTCCCCAAGCAGCCATGCAGAGCTGTCCCCTCCCCCCAAAAGTGTGCCTGTTCCGAGTGGGGCAGGCTACAGAGAAGAGACCCTGAGATCATCGTCAAAAGCATAGACTTGCCTCAGGCCAGCAGGCTGACCGCTGGGCCAACTCCCTAATTCCCCCACCCTACCGCAGCCCCTCCCCGAGACCACAGCTCACCTGCATGCATGGTGTTCTTAGGCAGGAGTGGGCCCCTGGGAGGAGACACAGAAAGAGGTCAAGTCAGGTGAAGAGTGGCTCTTTCAGTACTTACTGAGCAAAGCCTACAAGGCAGGCAGACACACAGAGTCCCAGAAGTTAGACATTATTGCTGCATTATTCCCTTGACATGGCGGTCAAGGAGAGGAGGGTCACCCACCCAGTGACTCTCAGGGCAGCCAAGACAGACTGTTTATACCACCCGTCTGCCTACCTCCCTCCCTCCCTCCCCCACCCACTTCCACCACCACCACCACCACCACCCCGATTGCTTCCCACTGTCTTCAGGACAGCATCCTCAATCCTTAGCAAGAGGCCATTCTGTGTCTGGCTCCAACTCCCTTTTTGCCCACCCCTCCTCCCTTCCCCACTCCTTTCCATCATCCCTCAACTCCTTTAGTTTTTCCAAGGAGTCAGGCTCCTGGGTTAAGCCTGGGCCTCCTAACATTGGGCTAGCACACACAGCTTCCTTCCTTGGCTAACACCCACAGCTTCACCATCTCAGATTTTCAGCTCAAATGTTAAAAGCCTTCCAGGTCAGTCCCCCAGACAAGTGAGATCCACTTGTAGGTTCCCAAGGCATCTGGTCCACTCCCTGCCTCTCGGCACACAGATCTGGTTCCCCAACTAGACAATAAGATCCCTAAGAATCTGGCACACAGTAAATGTTTAATAAATAAGCTTGTTATTTCATCTTTTTCTCTCTTCTTCATTCGCCCATCCATTCTTTCCCTAGCTGATCTGATTACTTATTCATTGATTATTAATTCATGCACTCACTTACTAAATCACTTGATCCACAAACTTTGCTGTGCATCTTTATAACTTGGCTCTGGAAAGGCCATAGATTTTGAGTCATGCTGTCCCAGGTTCAAATCCCAACTCATCCTCTTACTAATATTAGTGAACTTGGGTAATAAGAGACTTTTCTGCCCTCTGACCCTCTCTTCCTTCTCTCTAATAGGGGAGCATAAAGCCTGCTGCCTGGGGTCTTTGCACACAGCGCACCGAAGGCCTTCTATAAATGGTTGCTGTGTTCTATTCCTCCCTGCCAGGCACTGGGGCAGACAGGGGGAAGCGGTGGTGGTGCCGTGGGGAAAGTGAGGCAGAGCACAGTGGGAGCTGCCTCCATTCTCTGCAAGCAGCTCTTGCACAGCCTTGCATCCTGCCTCAGGAGCGGGAAAGGCTCGCTCACCATGGGCGCCGGAAGCAATTTTACCCTGAAGCTAATTCAGTTTAAAGTGCCAGTCCTTTTACAAAGCAACTGCACTTAATTTTGCATTCACAATTTCATCTTCTTTAACTTAAAGAGGAGCCTCAAAATTATAAAACACACACACACACACACACACACACACACACACAAAAAAAACACTTTAGGCTCCAAAAGCCCTGCATCTTCCCTTGATCTCCCCTTCCACCTGTGTATACATACACCCACACATACACCATGGTTATTAAAGAGAGGCATTTCAACCTAGAAAAAATAGGAGTCAGAGCCAGCCTGAAACAGCGAATAATGTGTTGGACAGCCTAGCTGGTGTGGGCTGTGGAAGAGAGTGACTGGTACCCCTCTGACACAGCAGATACACAAACCAGGTCACCAGGCAGAAAACTACAGGTCTCAGCCCTGGCTGACTCTCCCTCTTTCATGAGAAAAGAGCAGGTCTACACACACACACACACACACACACACACACACACACACACACTTCCTCCTATTCCTGCAACCCTCCTCCATCCTGCAATGACTTCAGAGCTGCCTGACAATTACTGAGGCCGCCCACATTTGCCCTCCATTAAAGGGCCATTGTGTGTCCTGTCAGGTGTGGCTCAGGTGGTTGGAGTGTCATCCTATGTACCAGAAGGTGGCAGGTTCAGGGAGGCAACCATAATTGATCAATATCTCCTCTTCCTCTCTCCCTCCCTCCCTCCCTCCCTCCCTCCCTCATCAGTTAAAAAGGCCCAACCATAGTGGTTCAGTTGGTTGAGCATGGTTCCCTGCACCAAAAGGTCACTAGTTCAATTCCTGGTCAAGGCACATACCAGGGTTTCCGGTTCAATCTCCAGTAGGGGGAGTGCAGGAGGCAGCTGATCAATGATGTTTCTCTCTCTCACACACCCTTTCCCTTTCTCTCTCTAAAAATCAATAAAAACATTTTAAAAGATATTTTCAAGGCCATTGTGCATTGCAGAGTGATGGTTCTTGAGGAACTTGGGTAGGCTCACCCAGGGGAGCTAAAGGAACTCGCTACTATCTTGACAGCCACATGCTACCTTTCGGCCTTTGCTCTAAAGCTGGAGCCCCAAACAGGGAGGGCAGAGGACAGCCATAAAACAGCTAGTCCGGTCCACGACTGGAGAATCATTGACTGATTCTCATCGTGTCTTCCCCACCTCAATGAGCCCTTCCAGCTTCTTGCTGCCTCTTGCTGATGCCCTCAGGAGGAGGCACTTTCAGTGGGTCTTCCAGTTCCTCGCTGAGAACCCGATGTAGGGGCCCAGAATGTTAGGCACTCGTGTGAGTATGTGTACATACACACATGCCAGTGCACACACATATCTGGCATTAGGACACCTCAGATCTAGACAATCCAAGCCAGAACATGCCATCTTTCCCCAACTGGATCCTTCTACTCTCTTCCATTGAAAGAAACTGGCACCACTATCCACGCCAAAAACAGTATCATCCTTGACATCTCTCTCCCTCATTTGCTGCATTTGATTTAGCCAAGCTCTGCTCATTCTGGCTCCAGAAAAGCTCTTAAATATCTTCCCATGTAGGAAAAAGAAAAGAAAAAGAAAGAAAGAAAGAAAGAAAGAAAGAAAGAAAGAAAGAAAGAAAGAAAGAAAGAAAGAGAAAGAAAGAAAGAGAGGGAGAGGGAGAGAGAGAGGGAAAGAGAGGGAGAGAGAGGAAGAGAGAGAGAAGGAAGGAGATAAAGGATAGATGACAGATAGATGATAGATGATAGGTAGATAGATCTAATCTTCCCATGTCTCTATCACTATTGCCAGGCCCCAGTGAAACCCCCATTGCCTCAGAGCTGGTTTTGAAATGGCCCTCTCCCCTCTCCACAATGGTCCCAAATTGAGCCACAAAGTTCTTCCTTTAAAATTTGATTCGACACAAACTCGTAGTTATAAAATAGTCACGGGATGTAAAGTAAAACATAAGGAAGATAGTTCATAATATTGCGATAACTATGCATGGTGCTTCCGGGTCACCTGCCTTCTCTTTCCCCTAATCTAGGGATACTCCCTTCCTGGTCTTCTCGCTCTCTTCTCCTTCACCTGCCCCCAACTCCCACCCACCACACTCTCAGAACCTGGAAGTGTAAACTTTCTCCCTGAGCCTGGAGCTGCAGATGGAAAGTTCAACGTGTTACCTCCACCTGGGCCATCCACATGGTAACAGAAAATACAGCTGTAAGCCAAAGGTATGAGGTTCTAACTGTGGAATTACAGCCAGAGGAGAAAGGTGTACCAGGGGGGTGGGGTCTAGGTGGTAACCCTGTGGACTGTGACGGCCCCCACCCCGCGGACTCTCCCAGAGCCACCTCTCAGCTTACCTAGGCTCGCCGAGCCCAGGCCGATGTTACAGTCTTTGTGAGGTCACCGGGACTCAGGAGTTCCCAGCCAATAGGGGAAGCAGTTAGGTGTTCTTTTGAGACAGGCTGGTGAGCCAGGCAAGTGGAACAGGGCAACAAACATAGTTAAAGGGCCAAGCGGTTTACAGCCATCAGGCAAATCACAAAATCCTATCTTTCCTGACCAAGGACACTTAAGAGTAAATGGTTTACACATCTCCTCCCAACCAGAGGACAAATAGCTTAAATTACTCCGGGAGATAGATAGCAGATATCCAATTAGTGCCATTTCTGCAACCACACCCAAGGACAAGGGAATAGATCTCATTTTGCCCCATCAGCATAAAGCTGATGAATATTCTACTGAAAGCAGCCCCTTAGATCTCCTCTATTATACATGTACTAGTGACCTGGTGCACGGATTCGTGCACATTGAAAGGAAATTAATTAGAAGGTGGCCCATCTGTCTCACCCAGTCCCATCTTACAGCCAACCTCTGGCCGCACCTGGGGTGGCACCATTGCTCAAAATGCTTCTGCAGAGTAAGTGGGATCCCTCTGGAAGGTGGGGTTCCTCAGCCTGGCCTGCGGGGATAGGGTGAAAACCAGCTTTTCAACTTCCCCCAAGAGGTCCTGGAGTGCAAGAGGGCACTCTGCAAAGATGCTGTTATATACAGGGTGTGGAATGCAAATGCAAGTGTGCAGTAAACCAGATTTGAGGTCAACAGTGACCCAGCAACAACATAACCCACTTCGGAAGGTGGAATCATGCAGCCCCTCAAGGAATCGGACTCCCTCCTCTCTGTTTTCAGGGTGCATCACCTGAGAACCACTGCTGCCAAGTCACTGCAGCTTGGCAGCTCCAGCATTGAGCATCTGCCCCTGGTGGTCAATGTGCGTCATAGCAACTGATCAGATAGTGGGACACTTAGCATACTAGCTTTTTATATATATGTAGATTAAAGGCCTGGTGCAAGGATTAGTTCACCAGTGGGGTCCCTCAGTCTGGCCTGCACCCTCTCACAATTGGGGACCCCTCTGGAATGTCAGACTGCTGGTTTCAACTCGGTCCCTGCAAACCAAGCCAAGGAACCCCACAGTTGCATGAATCCATGCACCAGGCCTCTAGAGTACATCTAAGATCTCTGGTTAATCTCTTTCTGCCCCCCTCTCTCCCCACTTCTCTCTGAGATTCATCAGTCTGCTCCATGTGTCCATGCCTATGGTTTCTGCTCCTGCATTGAGCATCTGCCCCCTGCTGGTCATCATAGCTACCAGATGGTCAACTGGTTGGCTAGTCACATACACACACACACACACACACACACACACACTAGGGGTCCAGTGCACAAATTCGTGCACCTTGAAAGGAACTCTGGGCCACAAGACTGCAGTAGGCACAGGGGCAGGTCTCAGCCTATCCTCTGTGCCCCTGCCCGGCCCCTCCCACTGTGGTCCCAGTCCCTTGTCTTCCAGCAGCCCCACTCCCACTGCTGCCACCTCTGCTCCCATGCACTGACAGCACCAGCTCCACTGGAGCAATTGGGGTCAGCACCAGCAGCAGGTGCAAGCAGGGCTGGCACATCAGCAAGTACAAGGAGTGCCTGCTGCCCTGATCGCCCCTCATGAGCCAGGAGAGGGGGAGAAGCCCTCAGAAGCAATCAGGACCAGTAGCCACTGCTCGCACCCGCTGATGGTGCCAAGTGATCGGGACCAGAGCCAGGCACAGCAGCAGGTGTGAGCAGAGCCTGCACTGGAAGTGGGTGTGATCAGTGGCTCTGGCACTGTCAGCGGGTACGAACAGGGCTGGCACTGGCAGCAGGTGCAAGTGCTAGGCAGGACCACAGTGCAGAGGAGCTAAGAATTTTCAGTAACCACCAGAGGCTTGCCCCAATGACAGTGATCGGCGCCCCACCTTGGTCTGGCACTCCAGCTAACCTGCTCCACCATTCTGCCACGGCCAATGCCTGCCATGTTCTGCACATGCCCCCTGGTGGTCTTCGCACATCATAACACCCGGTTGTTCAGTTGTTCCGCCATTTGCTCTATTGGCAGATTAGCCTTTTATTATATAGCAGCAGTTCTCAACCTGTGGGTCTTGACCCCTTTGGTGGTCGAATGACCCTTGCACAGGGGTTGCCTAAGACATCCTATCATATCAGATATTTACATTACGTTTCATAACAGTAGCAGAATTATAGTTATGAAGTAGCAACGAAAACAATTTTATGGTTGGGGGTCACCACAACATGAGGAACTGTATTAAAGGGTCACGGCATTAGCAAGGTTGAGAACCACTGTTATATAGAATATAATAGATTTCAGAGAGGAAGGGAGAGGAAGAGAGAAATAGAAACGTCAATGATAAGAATCATTGATTGGCTGCCTCCTGCACACCCCCTACTGGGGATCAAGCCCACAACCCGGGCATGTGCCCTTGACCAGAATCGAACCCAGGACACTTCAGTCTGTAGGTTTACGCTGTACCCACTAAGCCAGTGGTCAGCAAACTGGCTGGCGAGCCACATGCGGCTCTCGAGCCACGGTTTGCCGCTCTGTTGACTAATGAGTTTGCTGACTACTGGGATAGAGGCTTAATCACAAGGAACAACAGCCTGTAATTATTGGAATCAAGAGTCTAGGTCAGTGGTCAGCAAACTCATTAGTCAACAGAGCCGCAGTTTGCCGACCACTGCACTAAGTCAAATCAGCTAGGGCAAAGCCCAGCTTTAGAACCCTCAAGAAGTTCTCACTTCAGCAGCACATAGACTAAAATTGGAATAGCATGACCCCTGGGCAAGGATGACACACACATTTGTAAAGTTTTTCATACTTAAAAAAAAAAAAAACTCAAAAGGAAGGACCCAGCACTCTTTCTCTCCTCCCTCCCCCCCACCACCACCTTTCTGGCCCCTCTTCTTACCCTCAGGCATGCTGCCTTTTTCTTCCCTTTCCTAGTTTCAAGGGCCTTCTTTTGCTTCTGTAACTTGTTTCCCGAGTCCATGTCTTCTGTGGCTCACTTCTACCTCTGTAGCTTTCTAAATAAACTTTTTCTTATCTGAGTTCTTGGCTGTGAATCTTTTTTTGCAAGCTCCTTTGGCTGCAGGCTCAAACCCCAGGCCCCAGTCAGAGTGCCTGCAGGAGGCAACCAATTGATGTGTCTATCTCTCCCTCTTACTCTCCTTTCCTCTCTGAAGTCAATAAAAATATATATATTTTTAAAAGAACTGAAACCCTCGCTGGTTTGGCTCAGTGGCTAGAGCATCGGCCTGCAAACTGAAGGATCCCGGGTTCAATTCCGGCCAAGGGCACATCTCTGAGTGGCAGGCTCAATCCCCAGGAAGCAGCTGATCAATGATTCCCTCTCATCACTGATGTTTCTATCTCCCTCTCCCTTCCCCTCTGAAATCAATAAAAACGTATATATTTTAAAAAGAACCAAGGTATAGTTTCACCACCAACATCACTGGTTACACTTCCAAAGAAGGATCTATCTCCAGAAATGACTTCACTCAAACGAAGACAGAATTCCTTGACCTGTGCCCCAGCCTCTTCACAAAAGCCCTGCTGACTTCATGCCTCTGTTTGCCTGGGTCTCTGGAACATGGAGGCTTGAGATGCAGCTATCTGAGGTGGAGCCCCATGCTTAGTGTGGTGAGGGCAAAGAGCTTCCCTCACCTGTGAGGGAGTCTGTGAGGAAGTAACAGACCACAGAGGCCAAGGACTGACCCAACGTCAAAAGCTACACACTGCCTGGGGTGCCTTACCTCCCTCCTCCACCCGGCCTCCCTGCACCCAGCACGGGTAAAGGTGGAGCAGGAGGGGAATGAGGGCGGGCCAGGAGACTCAGAAGTGAAACCTAGATTCCATGATAAGGATGAGCAATAACTAAGCTAATTAAGATTACCTCTGACTAGATAGGAAAACGTCACTGGCTCAGTGATTGGAGCACCGACCAGAGAAATGAAATCACATGGTTGAGTCCCTGACAAGTTCACAAAGCTGGGTTGCAGGTTCAATCCCAGGCCCTGGTTGGGAGTCAGGGTAAGCCCAGGAGACAACCAATTGATGTGTCTCTCTCACATTGATGTTCCTCTCTCTCCCCCTTCTCCCTTCCATTCTTTCTAAAAATTCCATGGAAAAAAAAATCCTTGGGTGAGGATTAACAACAACAACAAAAATGTCACTGGCACCACCCAAAGCAATGATGTAATTGCCCACCAAATTTTATTCCCAGTCACCCAGTCCGGACCTCTCAGTCATGTGTACATCATGTAATATGCTGAGCTCCTCAGCCCAGAAATCCACTTAGCCACACAAAGTCCCTACCACTGGCACCTCAGCGTTTGACAGGGTAGATGTAAGAAATGTCTGAACCTGCAGAAAAATTTTGTAAGAGTTTATCTGAATCCAACATGGTGACATACACTGGGGAGCAAGATCTCAAATGCTCCAGAGAATAACAGTTCACAGTTTCTTTTATGAATTTGAAGTTAAGGAGAGAATGTAAGGAAGATTGGGGAAGGCAATGTAGGAACTGGATTATAGGATAGTTAAGTTTATTTGTTCTCTCTCTCTTTTAAAAAAAAAATATTCTATTGATTTTTTACAGAGAGGAAGGGAGAGAGATAGAGAGTTAGAAACATCAATGAGAGAGAAACATCAATCAGCTGCCTCCTGCACACCCACTACTGGGGATGTGCCCGCAACCAAGATACATGCCCTTGACTGGAATCAAACTTGGGACCTTTCAGTCTGCAGGCTGACGCTCTATCTTTTTTTTTTTTTGAAAGTACATAGTAAGGAATTTTATTGTCAAAACAAGTAAGAGATGTGAGCATAACAGAAGACACAAATAAATTAATTGTTCTCATCCTTTGAGACTCAGGGCCTCTCTGTGGAAGGTCCAGCCCAACTCTCTATGCAGACACAACCCTCCCCCAAAGCAAGAACAGCAGGGATCTGAGAGTGTGAGGACAAGGACCGAACACGCCCACAGCCAGGAGGAATGAACAGGTGCTTTATCTGGGTCTGGTCCCCAGTAAGCACTGTGTTTATGCAGGTATGAGGGTTATTTAGGGGGAAATGGTTGCCTCTAGAGCATTTTTTTCATCCTCCCACGTGGCTCTTAGGAAAAGTTTCCGGTCCCAGTGACACTTGTTTTACATGAAAGTCTAGGCTAGAATCCATGTATAGTTACCATCGTCTTTATTTTCAAAAAGCTTCACGTCCATTTATCTGTACCCAAGCGTTAGGCAGAATTATCTCCCTTAGAAACTTGTCCACCAAATTGGAGTTAATCTCACTTTACATGCAGCAAAAGATATGCAAGACTTGTGTTTGTTGACACTTGAAAGAGAAGCCCTGCCAGCAGAACCTTCCCGGAGGCACCACAGTAAGAGCTGCCTCTTGCCCAGCCAGCGTGGCTTGGTGGTTGATGTTTGATTCCCAATCAGGGCACATACCGGGGTTGTGGGCTAGATCCCCGGTGTGGGACATGCAGGAAGCAGCCAATCAACGCTTCTCTCTCATCATTGATGTTTCTATTCTCTCTCCTTCCCCCTTCCTCTCTGAAATCAATAAAAATATTTTTTTAAAAAAAGAACCAGCTCTGCCCAGCAGCCATAGTCAGGGCTCCAGCCTCCACACAGGAGAAGGCTCCCTGCCAAGTCTGGCTTTTCTTCATGCCCAGATCTCAAGCAGATTATAGGTCCTGCACCAATAAGGCTGGAGCACACAGCATCAGCTGCCGAGAAGGCCAGAGACTAGTCAGTGAGCACCTCTGCTCCCCAATTGGCCCATCCCTTGCTGACCCTGGGAAAGGAATCAAGAAACCTTGGTTTTGGGGGGAAAAAGGCTTGGTTTGGGAGCAACACAAACATTATCTACCTCGTAAGCAATGATCAAGTTCTTGTCTAGGCTAAATAACGCAAAAATTGGTGATGAGGCCCTCCCCCCCCAAACATCACTGCTGAGCGTATTTAGTCTGACTTTAAATTAAAGCAATACCCCATGGCTTCTTCCACACAAAGACAAGCCTTGCACTAATGTTTCTCAAAAAACCAACTATGCCTCCAATTCTAGGTAGGCCCAGGTAAGAGGTTTAAAAACCACAAACCCGCCGAACCCGGTTTGGCTCAGTGGATAGATCCTCGGCCTGAGGATTGAAAGGTCCCAAGTTCGATTCTGGTCAAGGGCATGTATCTTGGTTGCAGGCACATCCCCAGTAGGGGGCGTGCAGGAGGCAGCTGATGGGTGTCTCTCTCTCATCGATGTTTCTAACTCTATCCCTCTTCCTTCCTCTCTGTAAAAAATCAATAAAATATATTAAAAAAAAAAAACATTCTTATGTCAGAGCCAGGATAATAAAGGAAGTGAGTGCAAGACACCCTCTATTCAGTGTCATTGCAAGAGAAAGCTCTAGAAGCGGTTGTTTCTTCCCTTCCATCACTGGGAATCCATCCATCTTGAGAGGCTTGAAAGCTGCTGGATCTTCGGCCTGCCTGCGCTTCAGTTCCATCGGAGAAGGCCTCTGGGCTCCTCTGTAGGGCTGGGTGGCAATGCCTCCCAAATCGGACTTGTGGAGGGATCTTGGTCCAAAGAGGCTCCATTTATCTGCCAAGTTTCTGTCTTTATGGCCGCTTCCAGAATCCATGGTGCTAAGATTTGGGCCAGTAAGGCTGTGGAAGAGCCAGAAGAGAACCAGTCTGCCAACAGGGATGGAGCCCAAAACCCAGGCATGTGCCCTGGACCAGAATCCAACCTGGGACCCTTCAGTCTGCAGGCCAGTGTTCTATCCACTGAGCAAAACCGGCCAGGGCTCATAGTATCTAGTTTGCCCACTAGACAAAAATGTCCCTTCCTCTCTGAAATTAATAAAAATGTATTTTAATAAATAAATAAATTTGAAATCATATACTTTCTTTTTTCCACGTTTCTAAATTTTCCCGTATCTTTTTGTAACTCTTTTATAAGGGGGAAAAAATGAGCTTTTATTTTTTCCCTAAGAGATCCTATCCATCCTTCAAGGTCCAGTTCACATGCGTGCCTCCCTGCTGCCTTGGCCAGGAACCGACTCTGGGGAGCAGACCCCAGCTAGTGGGTGCCGACTGTTCATAAGCTGGAATAAGAAACAACCATTCTGCCGAAACTGGTTTGGCTCAGTGGATAGACCGTCGGCCCGTGGACTAAAAGGTCCAGGGTTTGATTCTGGTCAAGGGCATGTATCCTGGTTGCGGGCACATCCCCAGTAGGGGGCGTGCAGAAGGCGGCTGATCCATGTCTCTCATCGATGTTTCTAACTCTCTATCCCTCTCCCTTCCTCTCTGTAAAAAATCAATATTAAAAAGAAACAACTATTCCTCCTGAGATCATTCTAGGCAGCTTTCCCCATACTCGGGGCTTCCCTATGGAGATGGGAGAGAAGGGGATGCTGCCTCACAGAAGCTGGTGGGCAGGCCCAGTGGGCAGAACCTCCAGCACCAGCACCAGCCCGAGAGGCTGCTCCACATTTGAGCTTTTGGTGCTTCCTGACAATACCCCTATCTGTCAGGGGATGGGCAAGCAAAGTAACCCAGGTAGCAGATCCTGGGGCTCAGCTGACCAATGACTCTCTCATCATTGAGCATTTACTTGGCTGTTCTGGGCCGACAGGTGTGGGAAGTCATGTGG
>PVJN01055159.1:0-13170 GCA_004026805.1 Lasiurus borealis | reverse complement strand
TACTCCAGTCTGCTTTGTTTTGGGTTTGTTGTTTATTGATTTGGTTTGGTTTTTCTGCTGTACCATGTATATGACTATTCACTCAGCAAAATCTGTAAAATACCGGAAGGCAAGAATCTTGTCTGTCCTCTTTCTACTGTAGTCACAATGCACAGCTGAGAACCGGATCAATATCCATTCATTTGTTCATTCATTCATCCATTTACTCAATATATATTTATCAGACATTAGGGATACGACAATGACTAAGACCAGAAAGTGACCTGTTAACATGAAGTTGACATTTTAGCTGAGAGAGACAATCCATCATTAAAGAAGCATCCTCATGAAGGAAGGAAGAAACGGAGGAAAAGAAGGAAGGAAGGGAGAGGAGAGGGAGGAAATCAGTAAATTATCAAAACCTCATGAATGTCCCGCAGAGAACTGGGATTGAAGATGTAATGAAGAGAGGCATCATGGATTCAGCATTCAGGACAGGATTCTCGAAGGAGGTGACCTCTACACTGAGATCTAAACGACAAGGAGGACTCCATACAAGGGAAGAGATTGAAGTCAAAAAGACTAGGCCAGCCCTGAAATGAGAATGAGCTTTACGGGTTCAAAGAGCTGAGAAAAGGCCGGTGTGGCTGGAGCAGGTCAGCGAGTGAGGGGGAATTACACAAGCTGATGTCATTGCAGTGGGCAGGAGCCAGGTGACACGGGGTTTTGTAAGCCAGGGTTAGACTCATTCATCAAATATTTGTTGATTGAATACATGCACAGGCCTTGGAACACGGAGAGAATGTAAGTACCAGTTGCCATTCAGGAGTTGGCTGTTGTGTCAGAGAGATGAACGCAATCTACAACTATTCACTCAAAAATGTTGACGGAGCCCCGGTGTGTACCAGGCACTGAGGTCGGTAAGAGGGACACCAGGATGAGTAAGCATGCTCCCTGCCTTCAACCAGCTCACAGTTGTTGTTGTGTGTGTTTTTTTAAATATATTTTATTGGTTTTTTACAGAGAGGAAGGGAGGATAGAAAGTCAGAAACATCAATGAGAGGGAGACATTGATCAGCCGCCTCCTGCTCGCCCCCTACTGGGGATGTGCCCGCAATCAAGGTACATGCCCTTGACCAGAATCGAACCTGGGACCTTTCAGTCCCCAGGCCGACGCTCTATCCACTGAGCCAAACCAGTCTCGGCAAGCTCACAGTTTTCAGGAGAGACAAGCACAGTACAAGCAGAGAGGAAGAACAATTGGAAAACATCCATCTGGGTTTGAAAAAAGTCAAGGAAAAAGTTCAGACGGCATGCAAATTAAAAGAAAAAGTCAAGGAAAAGGCTGAGGCAGCCAAGGTGACAGAGCTCAGAGATCGCTTGGACCCGGCGGGCTGGAAAAGGTCAGGGAACATTTGCATAGTGAATATTGGACTTGAGCAGGATCTTCAGGAATGCATGGAACTTGCAGATAAGAAGGAGGGATTCCGGGCTAAATAACAAACTCACACAGGTTCAAATCAAAGGTCAAAACCCAAGCTGGGCATTCAAATCTCCCCGCAGCCTCTATTCTTTCTTCCCAGCCAGCACTTTCTCTGCACACATATCTACCCCTCCATGCTCATCCTCCCTTTGGGCTAAAAGACAACTGAAACGACCTCCTAACCATTTCCCACATTGCTTAGCGTCCTACTCACTCCGAAATGAAAGTGTGACCCCACACCCCCCTTCAAGGTCAGAAGATCATGTGTAGCTTCCTGAAGGTTGAATATCCCATGAAGAGATTCCTAATTATACCGTGTGTCTCATCTTGGGACAGTTCTTTTTCTGGGCAAAAAGATCCCTCCTTAAATGCAATGGAAGGTTGCTTCCTTCATACAGCTGTTCATTGATCCTAATTTTACTCTCTAAAGCAGTGGTTCTCAACCTTTCTAATGCTGCGACCATTTAATACAGTTCCTCGTGTTGTGGTGAATCGTAATGTAAATATCTGTGTTTTCTGATGGTCTTAGGTGACCCTGCTAGCGGTTCTCAACCTGTGGGTCACTGCTGTAGAGCCTAAGACCATCAGAAAACAGGTCACCACCCACAGGTTGAGAACCGCTGCTCTAAAGTATTTTGCTCAAATCTGATTGGGTCTGAATCAACACCAAAACCCTCAGAGCATAAGCACTGATTTCTCCCTCATGAGCCTAGGGCTGCTGGGAAGGCTCTGTGCCTGCTGCAGGGTGTGGGCATGGCTGTACTCTGCTTGTCTCTCACCCTGCTTTGGGCCCAGGCCAACTGGGACATGCTGTCATTATGGTGATGGCAGAAATACAGGGGAGTAAATCCACTACAGGCACTCCGGAACGCCTGCCTACATTTCATTGGTCAAACCAGGTCATAGCTCCAAGTCCAATGTCAAAAAAAATTATTCAAGAGGAGAGTATACTCCGCCCACCATGGCATGAATAGAGACAATGAGAAGTTGCAGTCAATCACTTAATTCGCCATAGAAGTTACAAATAATTCATCCCACTTCTCCCCCTCTCGTCAAATCTCAGAAGGTAGAGCTTGTGCCCCTACAAACATCCTTACTTTCCAAGTTAAGTTTCCTTAACTTCTTTTGCACGGGGTTTTCAGAACCCTTCTCCTTGCTCTGATCTGAACACATGCTAGTTTGTTGACATTTCTAGTTAATTTTGTCAATCAGATGTGGTCATGGCATGTCTTCCAGTGAGGATTTGCCAGTACCGGAAAGTGGGTGCATCTGTTAGAATCTGATGCCCAATGAACATTCTAAAGGTAAGCTTAGGATTCTATGGATAGATCAGGAAATTTCTCTAGTCTGGGCTGGGCATCCAGGCTCACTTGCATGTCTGCCATCAATCAGATGGCAGGTGGGCGAGATGTTGGTTGGCATAGGATGGCCTCAGCTAGGATACCTGAGGTCTCTCACCACTTAAGTCTGTATTCCCTCCAGAAGGCTAGCCAGGATTATTTACACGTTGGTATCAGGGATCCAGGATCCAAGAATGGAGGTTGCATGCTTGAGGAATAGATTCAAATGGCACAAATCCCTTCTAGCACATTCTATTGATGAAAGCAAATTACAGGGCCAACCCGAAAACAAAAAGCAGGACAATAAACTAATCTGAGAAAACATTGCTGTGTGTCCGTGGCAGCCCTCACAGGGCCGGGCAAACAGCTGGTCCTTGGTTGCCACATAAAGTCACGCAAAGATAATCTACACTCAACGCAACACAATCCCAAGGAGGGAAATCAATGATCCATGCATTTTTTTCCAGTTAAGTCCTTTTATTTAAGATTAAATATGGCCAGCTGGTGTTAGTGGTTGAGTGTCCACCCATGAACCAGGAAGTCACTGGTTTGATTCCCAGTCAAGGCACATGCCTGAGTTGGGGGCTCAGTCCCCTGATGGAAGATAGGCAGGAGGCAACTGACTGATGTTTCTCTCTCATTTATGTTTCTATCTCTCCCTTCCTCTCACTCTAAAATCAATTTATACACACACACATATATATGTGTGTGTGTGTGTGTGTGTGTGTGTGTGTGTAGTAAATAATTTTTTTAAAAAGATTAAATGCTACATGAAAATCCATCAGGGAAACCAGATGAACATGGAACTACTTTAGCTAGAAGAAGGGACATTCCTGAAGCTCTTCCTCCTACTCAGCTTCTCCAATCCCCATCTCCCCTACCGTATCCTTGGAGGCCAAGGAACAAAATTTAAAAACCATTGAGTGAAGCCAACATCTTCCAAACTTCGCTAAAGGCGTCTTCCGTCAGCGGTGCATTTCCCAGGATGACTCAGAGCACACAGCCTGAGAGAACTGAGTCAACCGTTTCTCAACACGACCTCACCTTCAGTGCAATACACTCTGTTTTCTATTCTTTTCATTTTGAAATGTGGGTCGTGAACTACTGAATTGATTTTATATAACCCACTACACAGGTCATTCCCCACAGGGAGAGACCAACGGACCGGATGACCTTGTGGAGAAATATTTCAACATGAAAACTATTGACCTCTGGTTCCATGTCTTCTCTATCCTCGATTTCCATGATTTATTCTCAGGAATGAGGAGGGTCTGGTGATGGGCACCACCAACCAAGAGTAGAAGGTAAGTTCTAGATAAGCCATAATGATGTTCCCAGGATAATGGAGACCACATGATCTCGTGGACACTAACAAAACCAGTAGATGAGATTCATAAGAGTTCCCTAGAGAGTCTGGCTACCTAGGTTAAATGGTGCCGATGACAGCCTGAGTTACTGGAATTTGTTATTTAATCTAATAATGCCTCAGTAATTATCTCTTCTGATAGTGAGGTCTAATATTAATATCTACCCTGCCAGATTACGAATAGCATTAAATAACACAGTGTCAGGGTTCTCCAAAAATAATAAGGAAGTGGATGGATTTTTCTCCCCAAAGTAGTGGGCTCAATAATAAGACAAGAGAAGGATTGCTGTCTCTGGCCCCTGCCCCTATTTCACTCCTCAGAGGGATCTGGGTTCAAATTCTCGTTCTGCCCTTTAAGAGTTGTGGTCTTAACTGTGGTCTTGGATGACTCAGACTTTCTGAACCGCAACTGAATAATGGATACAACAAAATATTCTCAACTGAGTAATGGAAACAATAAAACCTACCTATGAGGTTAGTTGAAGTAATAAAGGTAAAACAGCTGCCACAGTGTCTGCTGAATAGCAAATGCTCAATAAAAAAAAAAAGGAAGACCCAGAGAGAGAGAAAGAGATCCTGATAACATCCAGCCAAATTAAAAATTAAAAAAAAAAAAATCAAAGTGCTTTGAAAGCAACTGTTCATATTTTGAAAATAACGGAAAAACATTCAAGTTGTGTAACAGCCTACCACAGCCAAATCACACTGGTTATCTCAGCTATGACTGAGTCCTCTAAAATGCAGAGCCCTACCAAGAAGTTCCAGCAACATGAAGTCACAAAATTCATCATTCTCTGTGTGTGTGTGTGTGTGTGTGTGTGTGTGTGTGTGTGTGTGTGTGTGATGCATCTGCTTGACTGAGCAAACACAACTTCTTTGTGTCACAGAATTGGTTGGGCCTTCCTAATAATGAAGGCAAGTCTCTACTATCAAGAAATCTATATAATCAATCAATATCTCAACCTCACGCCCCTTTTCACTGAGCACTTACTGGGTGCCAGGTCTTTTTACAGATGTCACTTCACCTAATCCTCTGAGCAACCTGAGCACACAAGGTGTTTCTTGTCCCTTTGTAATATATTTTTATTGATTTCAGAGAGGAAGGGAGAGGGAGAGAGAGAAACATCAATGATGAGAGAGAATCATGGATCTGTGCCTTCTGCAAGCCCCAGACTGGGAATCCGGCCCACAACCCAGGCATGTGCCCTGACCGGGAATCAAACCGTGACCTCCTGGTTCATAGATCGATGCTCTACCACTGAGCCACATTTGCTGCGCCACACAGTGTCTTTTATTCTCATTTTATAGTTGAGAATCCAGAGTCCATATAACTCTTAAAAGGCAGAGCAAGGATATGAATCCAGACCTCTCTATCCGAGCCCAAGTCCTCTGCCACTTCCCAATCCTACTCCACAGGATTAACAACAGAGGCAGGTAAAGGTCACCAGATAGAACATGACTTACGAACTGCCCAGCCCCTCTATGTGCATATCTCAGTGGGGCAGGGTAGGGGTTAAGAGCAAGGACTTCAGACTTGGCCAGACCCCGCCTCAAATCCTTGCTCCACCACCGATAACTCGAACATTCGAGAGACAGAGATGATCAGGTGGATATGTGTTATAAAGCTTTGTTGCCGAAACCGGTTTGGCTCAGTGGATAGAGCGTCGGCCTGCGGACTGAAAGGTCCCAGGTTCCATTCCGGTCAAGGGCATGTGCCTGGGTGGAGGGCACATCCCCGATGGGGGGTGTGCAGGAGGCGGCTGATCGATGTCTCTCTCTCATCGATGTTTCTAGCTCTCTGTCCCGCCCTCTTCCTCTCTGTAAAAAATCAATAAAATATATTAAAAAAAAAAAAAAAAGCTTTGTAAATCCATGCACGTACACACCCACACCCACCGCTGCCAGAGACTCGGCGCTGAGAGGCACCTGAGAGAACACCCAATGCCATCATCCCCTTTGCCGCTGAGAGAGCCAGCCCCGGGTGACAGTGAGAGAACCGGGGTGCTCCCAGGCCAAGAGAGCAGTCGCCATTCACACAAGGGCCCTCAGAACCCCAGCCCTGCCCAGTGCTCTCTCTGGAGCCGCACCCCTGCCCTCTGTCCCAATGGGCGCGACTTTTCCAGCGGGCCCCCCCAATCAGAGGAAATGCCTGGCCCCGATAAGGCGGCCTGTGCAAAAGAAAGCCCCTCGCCTCCCTTCGGAGATGTTTGTCTGGCTGCTCATTCCCGGGGGTCACGCGCGGGGCAGGGGAATTCTCTCATGACGTGACTCCCGGGTCTCCACGCCCAGGAATGCAGGGAGGCTGAAACAGATCACACCTCCGGCAAGAATTCAGACGGGGCCCCCCCATACCCTCGGCGCTGCTTCTCCTCCCTGGAGGATGCCATCAGCTGTTCCGTTGCTAGGAGACCGGAGAGGGTGGGAAAGGCCAGTCAGTCGCCCTATTTTTCCAACTTATCTGCAAAAACAGTTATGCCTTTGCGCCCCCCTCCTAGGGCCGGGCTTTCTTAGGAACAGGATATGACCGGCAGGCCCACGCAGAGAGTGAGAGTACATTGATTTTTTTTTTATTTTTTAAGAAGTGAACCGAGTTTTTCCTGGACACCCGTGTCATCCGGCGGAGCGCCGGCTGATTTCGGATCTGATGCAATGTTTGGGAAAGAGCTGCTGAGCAAACATGACTCAACAAAATGCCGGGATCTGCATCCCTCTCTCTCGGGAGAGATGCACTTCTCAGCACCCACAAGTGCCACGGTGTTGGTCAAAGTGCCGGGCTGCGTTGGTCATCGGAGGATTTCAAAGGCATTTTTTTTTTTTAAATAAAAAATAAAAAAAATCCGGCCGGGGTGGTGGGGAGGTGAGCCCTTGAATCACGCCGGGACTTTCCTTTTCGGCCGCATTCCGATCGGACAGCCCGAAGCCTGGCAGGGCCCTGCCATTGCTCAACGTCAAAAACATTCGCCTGGAATGCCAGACATGCGAACTTGGACACCCCCTGCAGCTGCCCTGTGTGGCCCCGCTTGCTGCCTCACTGTAAACACCCGCTCCCCACCCCGCCCTTTCCCCCCCCCACCCCCTGCCCGAGGTCCTGAGTGCAGAGACAGAGCCCGAGGGGGCCGGGGGGGCGGGGAGAGGGCACTTTTCACACGCAGGCAGGCAGGCAGGGGCACGGAAGAGAACATTCCTCCTCCAAGGTCTTCGTAGAGATTCACGACCCACTCTGATGAGCGGAGCAGAGATGGAAAATGAGCCCTTTGGAACCGACCGGTGGATTTTTTTTTTATTTTTTTTTTGTCCTTAGAAGAAAGCAAGAATGGTGGATTTTTTTTTTTTTTTTTTTTTTTTTTGTCTTTAGAAGAAAGCAAGAATGTGAATTAACTTCCTCCTCCTCTGGGCTTGTACCTGGCAGTTTGAGGCAGAGAAACACACACACACACACACACACACACACACACACACACACACCTGCTACATTCGCTGATTTCCAAAGAACTGGAAGGGTGATAAACATGGATATCTAATTGCCTGCTCTGTCCTCTGCCCAGAGACTCCTCCTCCCGCCCCGGCTTAAATAGCCGAGGCAGCAGCCCTTAGCACATGAGTGTAAACGAGCGCATAACTCAGCATCCCTAAAAGCCCGTTTAGAAGTCACAGCATGTCCCAAAGACCTAACAGCTGGCAGACCTCTTGGGGAGTAGCCATATCCAAATCGCATCACCCCCTCTTCGCACCCCCAAAGCTGGCACGGAAGGAAGGCAGGCGTCCGTCCAGGCAACGTGCCATCTGCAGCAGAGAACGGCGGAGTGCAGGGTCCCGGGCACCAGGGTCAGGATACCCGGGTCTGAGAGAATCACACACACTTTACCTCCATCGGACAGGCAGGTGCCACCAACTTGACGGTTTTGTCCGACTGAACCCTCCCAACAGCCAACGAGGTGCCCACACTGCCCTTTCCCATGGACCATCTGTGAGACACCAGAGTCAACACGGCCTCGGAAGTCCCCGCTCCGCGGAAGGTGACACCGGCTGCAAAGAGCGATGCTCCCTCCGGCTAGCTGTCGCAGATGGTGCAATCCTTCACACGGGACGGCGATGAGCTGAAATCGCGCCAAACCCTTGTCACCCTTCCTTCCTAATTGCCCATCTGGGCTGGCAGATTTGTTTACCAAAAAGGCATTTGGAGCCGCACGCATGAGGGTTGTTCGGAGAAGATGCTAGAACGCCGTGGAGTGTGTCTTTTTGGAAAACGGGAAGGTGGGCAGGAGAATCGTAGGTGGCTGAGACCAAAGGCAGGGAGTTGATTGCCTGTTTCACCCCTGGAGCCGGGAAGGCGGAGGCAGAGGAAGGAGGGGTTACGAGAGAGAATGGCAATACACCGACCTGAGGGCAGAGCCCGTTGCTGTTTTGACGATGAGCTGATGGTGTGACACAGACTTTAATTTATTAGAACCCTGGCCATCAGCCTCCTCGTTCCTTCTTCACAGGCTGATCAAACCTGCGCCACCCACTTGGAGTCATTTCTCTCTCAGGCGACAAAGCGCTGAACCCAGGGATGGCGTTCGGGCCACGGCTATGATGTCTCTAACGGCATTCGTAAGTGATGGCTTTAGTCATATCGACATATCGTCAATAGCTCAAGCGGTGTCACTTTAATATCTGGATCTGTCTTTTGAGCAAGTAGCAAGAGACCGAGTTAAGTTCTTCCTTGCATGTCTGAGAACCTGAATAATGCCATCTCCTGTGAGTAGCTGCCACTTAAATAGAAAGATGCTTTGTCATGGGTTGAAGATCGAGGTGATCACTGCCAAGTTAAACGTTGCCGCTGTTCACTTGGCCTTTAGGACAATCACGAAAAGAAAACTGTCAGCATTGTGCTCCTGATGCTCAGCCCAGTGCAAATCACACAGTGGAATACATCGGTGCTGGGTCCATCAGTGGCTCAGTGGAACTCAACTCCGATAGACTGAAAGGAGATCTTTCTCTAATGCAGTGGTCCTCAACCTTTCTTTATTTTAAAAAATATATTTTATTGATTTTTTACAGAGAGGAAGGAAGAGAGATAGGAAGTCAGAAACATCGATGAGAGAGAGACATCGATCAGCTGCCTCCTGCACGCCCCACACTGGAGATGTGCCCACCACCAAGGTACATGCCACCGACCGGAATCGAACCTGGGACCTTTCAGTCCGCAAGCCGACGCTCTATCCACTGAGCCAAACCGGTCTTGGCAAGGTCCTCAACCTTTCTAATGCCGAGGCCCTTTAATGCAGTTCCTCATGCTGTGGTGACCCCCAACCATAAAATTATTTCTGTTTCTACTTCAAAGCTGTAATTTTGCTACTGTTATGAATCAGAATGTAAATATCTGTGTTTTCCCATGGTCTTAGGCGACCCTGCTAGCGGTTCTCAACCTGTGGCCACAGACCATTGGAAAACACAGATATTTATATTACGATTCATTAATAGGAGCAAAACTACAGTTATGAAGTAGCAACGAAAACAATTGTATGGTTGGGGGTCACCGCAGCATGAAGAACTGTATTAAAGGGTCGCGGCATGAGGAAGGTTGAGAACCGCTGCTCTAATGCGTGTTGGAGATTTTGTCCCATAGAACCACCTGCGCCTGTCAATCACTCGGGGCCATCACCTCTTGTCCCCGCCTCCTGTATTTCCCAGGAGGGTCCATGTTGCTTCTCTTCCATGAAGTGCCTTCCCCCCACACTTGCCTGGAAAAGTCCTATTCCTAGTTCGAACCTTTCCTTCTAAAACATCTCCTCTGCTAAAAGCCTGTCCCCGCTGCAGCTCGAAGGACAACGGGTCACTTCCTCGTTTGCATCCACCCTGACACGTGGCACACAGCTCAGTGCCTGACAAATAGTATAACTTTGATTGATGAGCAAACAAATGAATAAACGGTCGCTAAGCATCCAATTGGAGTCGATGAATCTATAGCCACAAGGTGCCCACTGAGTACAAAGCACTGTCCTCTGCCTTTTAGTTAGAATCACAGTCCACATCTATGTCTTAGCGGATGGCTGGGGAAGAATCTATAAAGTGACAATCCGTGTAGCTTGTGTGGTGCGAATCCCAAAGCGTTTGAATTGACCCCCAATAACGTTCTAGAAAACTAAGGAGCCAGCTCTAGCCAGTTTGCTCAGTGGATAGACTTAAGGGTCCTGGATTTGATTCTGGTCAAGGTACCTCAATCGCAGGCGCGATCCCTGGCTCTAGGGACCATGAGGGAGGCAACCAATCAATATGTCTATCACATAGATGTTTCTGTCTCTCCTCCTCCCTTCAGTCTCTCCAAAGATGGATGGAAAAAAAACAGCCTTGGGGGAGGATTAACAAAAAAATAAACTTTAAAAAGCAGCCAAAATGCCAGGACCAGTTTGGCTCAGTGGATAGAGCGTCAGCCTGCAGACTGAAAGGTCCCAGGTTCGATTCCAGTCAAGGGCATGTACCTTGCTTGCAGGCACAACTCCAGTAGTGGGAGTGCAGGAGGCGGCTGATCAATGTCTCTCTTTCTCATGGATGTTTCTGACTTTCCATCCCTCTCCCTTCCTCTCTGTAAAAAATCAATAAAATATATATTTTTTAAAAAGCAGCCAAAAGGAGCAGGAATGCCAAGACCACCCCTTAAATAGGAGCCGTCCCTCTCTGAAGGACTGCCCCCCACCCACCCACCCTCTGAAAAATAAAGGAAGTAGAAGCAGCCACCTTCCTCCTTGGGGGACAGCCTGTGTTTTAAAATAAGGCCGGTCACTTCCACAAGCACCTTTGACTCAGACAATTTGTCACCCAGACACACGTGTCGGCCCGGGCCTGTCCCTTTGCCCTGGGAAGAGGAAGAACCGCTCTAACCCAGGGGACCGTGACTTCGGGGGAAAGATCTGGTGTGGGGTGCCGTCCTCCAAAGCAGAAGCTCGGGGACTTGAGTGTGAAGCTTTCGGCAGGTGGGAAAGCTAGACTGGCCAGAGCGGAGGTTCTCAACCTTTCTAAGGCCGCGACCCTTTAAGACAGTTCCTCATGTGGTGGTGACCCCCCCAACCATACTTCATAACTGTAATTTTGCTATTGTTATGAATTATAATGCAAATACCCGTGTTTTCCGATGGTCTTCGGCGACCCCTGGGAAAGTGTCGTTCGACCCCCAAAGGGGTCGCGACCCACAGGTTGAAAACCACTGGTCTAGAGGGTTCTCAACAACTTCCGGACTCAGGGGGCATCTAGACTCCTAACGCCCACCCTGGGCAGAAGAGGCAGAAACCAGGAAGGTGGTAGGGTCCACTCTTCTCCTGTGGAGCCAGCGTTTCGTTTTCCTCATGAAAGTCACGTGAGCATGAAAGTCACAGCATATTCATGGCTTAGCGAGGAAAGCTCTCTGTCTCTGCAGGTCTCAGACCCCTAGTGACACATCTAGGAAGGGATTCCGGGGACATTTCACTGGGGTTCTCTCTGGAGATGTGAATGGGATTGGAGGGCAATGGAAAGGAATTTTTACTCTTTTCTCTCATAAGCTCCTGGATAGTTTGATTTTTTTCCCCCCAATAATTATAAAATTTTAAGCCTGGCCAGTGTGGCTCAGTGGTTGAATGTCAACCTATACACAAACCAGGAGGTCACAGTTCGGTTCCTGGTCAGGGCTTACGTCCAGGTTGTGGGCTCGATCCCCAGTGTGAGCCGTGCAGGAGGCAGCCGATCCATGATTCTCTTTCATCGCTGATGTTTCTATTTCTCTCTACCTCTCCCTTCCTCTCTGGAATCAACAAAAATATATATTTAAAATTTTTTAAATAATAAATCTGTAGCCGAAACCGGTTTGGCTCAATGGATAGAGCTTTGGCTTGTGGACTCAAGGGTCCCAGGTTCGATTCCTGTCAATGGCATGTACCTTGGTTGAGGGCACGTCCCCAGTAGGGGATATGCAGGAGGCAATTGATTGACATCTTTCTCATCAATGTTTCTAACTCTCTACCCCTCTCCTTTCCTCTCTGTAAAAAATCAATAAGATATATTTAAAAATAATAATAATAAATTTGTTGAAAATAAAGATACACAATAGGGTTGGGCCACTCTGACTTCCAACGCTCTCTTTGTCCCGGGCAGCACTCGGAAGCTGGGCTGCATGGTTTCCCCACTGCAGTCACCGAACCCCTGGGGCAGGTTCTCTGCCATCCACATTGACCCGGTCACTCCAGAGCAGTGGTTCTCAACCTTTCTAATGCTGCGACCATTTAATACAGTTCCTCGTGTTGTGAATCGTAATGTAAATATCTGTGTTTTCTGATGGTCTTAGGTGACCCTGCAAGCGGTTCTCAACCTGTGGGTCACTGCTGTGGAGCCTAAGACCCTCAGAAAACAGGTCGCGACCCACAGGTTGAGAACCGCTGCTCTAGAGGGAGGGGGCGCTCCCAGGAAGATGGGTCCCAGTGCTGGGTTGAGCCTTTCGGTTCCATGAGCTCCTTTTGATCTTCCTAAAACCTACAACTAACACACACTACTGGCTGCAGCTGAGGAGGAGAGAATGAAGCTCAGAGGATTTAGGTTCACACAGCCGGTGAGAGACAAAGCCTGGATTTGAACTCAGATCTGCCAGCCAGCCCAGCGCCTGCTCGTGAAGCTCCCTGCCAACGACGGCCGTCCTTCAGCATCGCCCAGCCGCCCTGGCCAATGACGTCCTCGCCAGACCCGTCCCGGCCACCCCACCTCCCCCTCTCCCATCAGCAGAGTCACTGTCTGAGGGAGGAAGATGCAAAACCCGCGTGTTTGACTACCCCTGCGGCTCCGGAGGTGAGCTCTGGGTGACTGACAACCGCTCCCTGGCAAATTACCAGCATATTCTTGGACTTCCTCAAGTCAAGGGTCTGATTTGAATGCTCAGGTTTCTCCTCCACCTGTCTGCTCCATAATAAGCTCCCTCAAGTCCAAAAAAAAAAAGAAAAAAACACACACAGCTAGGGCATTGAGTAGACACGACCGGTATGAAAATGTCGGGGGGG
>PVJN01055158.1:0-13146 GCA_004026805.1 Lasiurus borealis | reverse complement strand
GGGATACTATGTAGTCATAAGAAAGAAGGAAATCTTACCTTCTGTGGTAGCAGTAATGGACCTGGAGAATTTATGCTAAGAGAAATAACAAGTCAAAGATAGATACATACCGTATGATTACAGTTGTATGTAGAATGTAATGAACAAAATAAACTGATGAACAACATAAAAGCATGGATATATGGAATAGTCTGACAGCTGTCTGAGGGGAGAAGAAGGGTACTAGATGAAAGGAGGTGAAGGGATTAATCAAAAAACATATGCATAACCCATGGACATAGACAATAGGGTGGTGATAGCCAGAGGGAAGGGGCATAGAACTGAGTGGAGGGGTAAAAATGAAGTTGGAGAGATCTCTAATAGTATCAACAATAAAAATGAAGGAAAAAATCAGATACTACATCTCATACTCCAGCCACATTACTGTCTATCCTTCTAAATTCATGTCTGCTCTTTTCTTTTTAAATTGACTGACTTTAGAAAGAAAAAGAGAGAGAGGGAAGAAAGAAAGAGAGAGAGAGAGAGAGAGAGAGAGAGAGAGAGAGAGAGAGAGAGAGAGAGACGCATCCAGGGCTGTTAGTTATTTTCTATACAACTTTGTGTGAAGGCAGATTTAAAATTAATATTTCACTTTTGATCACTGTTTCTTCTTTCATTTCATGAAATAGAACTTATTTTCCATTTCTCAATTTTTGTACATGTTAACAGTTGGGTAACATACATTGAATAACAGGATTTTACAGCATCCTAAGAATGTGCCACAAGCCAAACTGTGGAATTTACAATGACAGTGATAAAATGCATTTTCATTTTAAATCTCCCAATACGGTGTATAGGGGAGCTGGATTTTATTTGCAAGTTTTGTGGGAATGTCTGTCATTTCTAAATTCATTTTGCATTATACATTTAATCGGATTTATCAGTACAGATAATTTGCTTTTTTTATAGAGTTTTGTTCCAAATGATTACAGCTAGCTTCATAAAATTTCCCTGAAAGATAATACTTTGACTCAAACATGCTAAGGAGTTATTATGAACATATAGCTCAGACAAATAAAGCAAATGTCAAACTCAATTTGGCAAATTTATAGATAGTACATTACTCAGACACAAGAGGAATATAATCACATTGCACTATTCATTAAAAATTGTCACAAGAAGATGTGTTGCCTCTTACTAGATTAAAGCAAATTATATATTTGTTCCATCATAGATTCCTGAATTTTTAAATGTTTTCAACACAGACTCTAAAGATGACAAAAATGATAGAACATTGGAAAATGATGTTCCTATGAACATTTTAACACATTCAATAATGTTTATAAATTAACTAAAATGTTTGTGCCAGGCCTCTTTAGGCTGTCTCATCTATTGTCAATTAGCTCTTTTATCCAGACCTGAACTGGTGTTAGGTGTCCCCTAGAGGTGTTTGAGAGATAGAAAGGAATAATTGGGCATGCATACATAATCCATATCTCTTTTCTTATATTTTCATTATTTTTATTTATCACAACTTAATTTTTAGTAATATCTCACCTCAAGGTAGTGTTTGAAATAGTTACCTATGGAGAAGCATGAAATGTGGTTGGAAAGTCTATAAGGAATGTTCTCTGAAAGGTTGTGGGTATCTAGGGGGACCTTGCTGAAGACAGCAGCCTCTGCCTTGACTTTTCCAAATAAGTCTGAGCCCCAGGTGTTTTACTGAATCTCTATGTTTAGTTTTTATACCCAACATTGTAGAAGCATGTGCTTTCTCAAGGATACTCATCCTGCTGATTGTATCTAGAGATTAATTTTAGTGCAAACTGTTGTTACAATAAAAGCCTAAAATGGCAATTGAACTGAGCTACTTGGTTCCTATAGCCAAAAGGTACTTTAGCCTCTATTTTATAGAAATGTTTCAGAGTAATTCATTCATCCATCACTCAGGATCTGCTAGTTCATCACTGGTGCTTACATTTTATTTATGGTAAAACATTGTAATTAAAAAAAAAATGTAGTATCATCTGAATTTTTGAAGCATTAAAATAATATTCAGTTGAAAATTGTATGAGCAAGAATTAAAAAGCTTCTGACACACTTCTTTATGTAACAGGTATATTTTGTTGGCTTCTTAAACAATTTATATAGCTAAAGGATGAAGTAGTGTTTCTCTCTTCTCTCTTCTATCTCCTTTCTCTTTATCTATCTATATATCATCTATCATCTATCTATCTATCTATCTATCTATCTATCTATTACCTATCTATCATCTATAGTTTATATGAGACATAACTACTCTCTGTACAGGAATATTATTAAAGATATTATTGCTTCAACTTAAATTACTTATGAGCATCATAATAACTATGACAATAGTATATTAATGCTGGGCTGGAAAAAAGTAGGTTTACAGTTATGAGTACATGGAATATAGTTTATTCTTATATTATTATTCATTAATTATTGTATTACTTTTCATATGAACAACTGTAAGCCCACTTTTGTCCACCCTGTATATTGTGAAATAAAGCATATATAGAAATTTATAAATATTTTACTGATTTATATCTTTCCAGAGGAAAAAGCAAATACATTTTAAAATATATCTAGATAACAATATTTAGTGAAAACATCTTTCCAAAAAGGCCATGTTGTTGGAGTACTAAGCTTTAGTTATATAACTGAATTATTTGGAAATATTATAACTATATTTACTGTTTTCTATTTTTTAGAACATGTTTACTAAGACTTTATGTTTATATATTTGAATATGAATACCTATTCTGTCTATAAAAGGATAATTAAAAGAGGATTATAATTAATTAATTATATTTTAAATTACCAAACTTATTTCTACCCATTTAAGCCTGACAGTCAACTCCTAAGAGCCTCTAATAGTCTTATTAATGGATGGAACTAGTACAGTCAGATGTCTGCAAGAGCCAGGCAGTAAGTAAGATGGAGGAGGTAAGATGGGATCGTAGAGAAATTAAAGTTCAGATAAATAGGTTAAGTCTAAAATTCATGTCTATTAGATTGCTGCCATGTTATAATTCAGAACTAGCATTAACAGATATTCTGTTTGTTACTTTCTCCCCCCACCAAAAAAAAAAAAAGAAAAAAGAAATCTATAACTTTAACTGAAAAATCAAATTTCAAGATTTTTCTTGTTTATTCAAACAGAACTTGCTATATGTCACATCTATTTTCTCTTGACAGCCAGTTTCCCCAGAATATTCAGTGGGTTACTAAAATTTCTGGGTATACAAATCATGAGTAATTGAGTAATGAAAGTATACACGGATATCTAAAATGACAGATTTCTCTATTAAGTACACCATTGGAGGTCATTTATTTTTAGGAAGTCCTCTTATTTGGGGGAAAAAAAAAAGAAAAGAAAGAAAAAGCACACACAAAACAAGTACAAACATTCTCAGTGAAAACATTATTTTTCTTCACCCTAGCCAGTTTGGCTCAGTGAATAAAGTGTCAGCCCACGGACAGAAAGGTCCTGTGCTGATTCTGGTTAAGGGCATGTACCTGGGTTCTAGGCTTGATCTCAGAGGCAACCAATCTCTCACACATCTATATTACTCTCCCTCTGTCTCTTCCCCGGCCTTCCTTGACCTCAAAAAAAATCAATGGGAAAATGTCTTAGATGAGGATTAACAAAATATATAATTTTTTTCCTTTATAATTAATGGATTTTAAGAAATTTTGTTTTGTTTTGTTTTGTTTTGTTTTAAAGAAGGCAGAGGAAGGAAATTGCAAGCACAGGGCAAGGGCAGCACTATAGAGATTCAGTCCTGCTGTGGTGGTCATGTCAGTATGAGACATAGGCAGTGTGAAGTATGGAAAGAGGGTGAGTCTTTGCCAGGGAACTAGGTGGGGGATGCTGTGTTTTTCTTTTGCTTTACTCTACTTTATTTCAATTTTGCAACTGTCCATCTATCAGGACTTACTAACTTGATGTTAATAATTAAAATTATAGCAGTGAGCAGGCAAGAACATAGGCTGGTGTTTTTTAGAGAGGGTGGACACTAACAAGAAATTAGAATTATGGTAAGTATTGAGAAGAGAGACCTGTAAGATTGACCACCCTCCTCACTTTGCACTATAAAATTATTATTTGCTATGTAGTGCATGGTTCAATATTATTCTTGGAAATCTGTTAATTACTGTTTCTGTGTCTTTGAAAAACATACCTAGTTAAAATTAATTGAGGTGGAGACCTTGCACTCCAGGTTCTGTACATGCTACTACTAAAAAAGACCCAGAAATCAATTTCAATACAGCTCAGTATCCCATTCGTTAATGAGAAGTCTTTACAAATTCTAGAAAAGTTAATTTTGTTACTAGAGTAATATTTGAATTATAAATTATTTTCCTGGAAGATAGTGACACATTTTTTTTTATCCATCTTATTTTGGGGCTCTAAGATAATTATAGCCTGGTTTTGGTGTGAGTGTGGTCCTCAGCCTTTAAAACATGCAGTTACCTGATTGCCTTTCCCATACTTTCATTTTAAGGAGTTTGAACAAAATATCCATCCACAAAAGTCTGTGTAGAATATTTCATGTTTAAAATAAATCTATATCCTCAAAAAGCAGCCCAGGTAGGGTTGAGATGGGCTAGAGAATTATTTTTATTTTATTCACTTTTTTAATACCTTACAGACCTTACCATGGTCTAAAAATGCAGCATCTGTTTCTTAAAACAGCTTTTGCCATTCTAACATGTTTAATTTCAGCAGTAACATGAAGAATGCGTAGAATTTGTTCACAATATATTACATCTGTTCACCCAGTTAAAATTCCTACTAGCCCAGGCTTGATGTTGACTTGGAAGTGCTATCACAACTTCCTGCTTTCCTTATAAGATCTGAGCAGTTCAGTATGTTTTCCCAAAACATATGGTGTAACTTATCTCTTTAATGCTATGCATTTTTGGTGACTTTGTAACACAACTTGAATTTCTTTAAACATTCATTCATAAGGATGCCCAAGAAGAAAGGAATCTGCACATCCTTTGGTCTCTCATTTTGGAGATGTATAGTGTTCTTTCCTTAAAGAGGCAAACAAAAAACTGATGCTGAAGAGATTCCTAGTATGAAGCATGGTGTGGGTTTGCAGTTATAAGTCATTAGTTATCTTGGTAAAATTCTCTAATTCATCTGAATCTTCTTTTCCTTTTTTAATATACTTTATTGATTTCAGAGAAGAAGAGAGAGGGACAGAGAAATGGACACATCATGATGAGAGAGAGTGATTGATTGGCTGCCTTCTGCATGTCCGATACTGGGTATTGAGACTGCAACCTTGGGCATGTGCCCTGACCAGAAACCAAACCATGATCTCCTGGTTCATAGGTTAATGCTTAACCACTTAGCCACACCAGCCAGGCTGTATCTTATTTTCCTTCTCTGTAAAATGAGAACAATAATGTATGTTAGGCTGTTGGAGTTGATGCCAGTTTAAAATATGTGTATAAATATTTTTACAAAAATACTGAGTATCAGGGAATATTTCAATATCACTGAATGTTTAGTATCACCTTCACTCTGATAATGAAACTTGGATACTGGGCAATAGAAAAGTCACATTGGGGAGAATCAAAGATGGCGGCATAGGTAAACACCTACACTGCTGCCTCGCACAACAATTTCAAAACTACTACTGAAAGACAGAACTGACATCATCAAGAACCACAGGAAAGCTGGTGGGGTGGAAATTCTACAACTAGAAGGAAAGAGAGGGGCTCACAGAGACCCAGAGGAGCTGTAAAAAGCTGAGGTATGGAGACGTGTGAGTGGAGAGAGCAGGTGACAGCGAACCTGGCTGGCTTTCTGTGGCGGGAGGGAGACAGAGACTCTCAAAGGCATTGAACTCCTTGCCCTACAACATTGAACCCCAGATCCAGCTGAAACTCATTCGGGGGAGTTTGGACTGTGAAGGGGGAGAGGTGCACGGAGGTTTAGGGGAGTCGCAAAAGATCAGAAGTCTGGTGGCACTCAAGGCATTTCACACAGAGAACCAACTGCCTGATTGTACTGCTGGTTTTCAGGAGTGGGCAGGAGACAGACACTCCCAGCTGTGCCACTTCTGACTCCACGGGCCCCAGTTTCGAGCAAAACCCTGGGGACCCAGACTTGTGTGGTCCTGGAGCACAGGGGAGCAGGAAAGGCAGTGGTCTAGAGGTACTGCAAGAAAGCGTGCATGCACAGGGACCGCTCCAGCCATTACCCAGTCACGTAAGACTCAGGGCCCGTGGAGGATGGGGCCGACTGGAAGGCAAGGCAGTCTCTTAAGCCCTGAGACTCCACCTATCTCAAGCTCAACAGAGAGGCTTCTGCAGTTTTTCAAGTCTGGTATCATAAGACTGAATCCAACACAGAAGTTCTCCCAGCATAGTGAAAATGCCGAGACAAGGGAAGGGATCACAAACAAAAGAAATGGAGGAAAACAAACGACTGGATATAGCATTCAAAAGCACGCTTATAAGGTTTTCAAGAATATGCTAGAAAAGATGGATGAATTTAGCAAGTCCCAAGAAGGGATGAAAAAAGACCAACTAGAAATGAAAAAGATCCAACGAGGAATGATAAAGGACCAAATAGAAATTAAACAAACACTGACTGAAATAAAAAATATTATACAGAGACCTAACAGCAGGCTAGTGGAAGGCAAGAATCAAGTAAAAAATTTGAAATATAAATAATCAGAACACACTCAAGTGGAAAAGCAAGAAGAGAAAAGAATCCAAAAATGTGAAGATAATGTAAGGAGCCTCTGGGACAGCCTCAAGTGTACCAACATCAGAATTGTGGGGGTGACAGAAGAAGAGAGAGCAAGATACTGAAAACCTACTTAAAGAAATGATGACTGAAAACTTCCCACATCTGGCAAAAGAAACAGACTTACAAGTCCAGGAAGCACACAGAACCCCATATAAAAGGAATCCAAAGAGGATCACACCAAGATACATCATAATTAAAATACCAAGAGCAAAAGACAAAGAGAGAATATTAAAAGCAGCAAGAGAAAAACAATTCATTACCTACAAGGGAGCACCCATACGACTGTCAGCTGATTTCTCAACAGAAACGATGCAGAACAGATGGGAGTGGCAAGAAATATTCAACGTGATGAATAGCAAGAACCTACAACCAAGAATACTCTATCTAGCAAAGCTATCATTCAGAATTGAAGGACATATAAAGGGCTTCACAGATAAGAAAAAGCTAAAGGAGTTCATCAACTCCAAACCAGTATTACATGAAATGCTGAAAGGTACTCTTTTAGAAGAGGAAGAAGAAAAAGGTAAAAGATAAAAAATTATGAACAACAAATACGTATCTATCAACAAGTGAATCTAAAAATTAAGTGAATTAAAAATTTGATCAACAGAATAAACTGGTGAATATAATAGAATCAGGAGCACAGAAAGGAAGTGGACTGATAATTCTCAGGGGGAAAGAGGGGAGGGGTGTACAGGGAGTGACTGGACAAAAATCATGCACCTATGATGTATGGGGGGTGAGGTAAGGGTAGAGGTAGGGGTGGGAGCCTGGTGGAGGGGAGCTATGGAGGGGAAAAAGAGATACAAATGTAATAATTTGAATAATAAAGATTTAATTTAAAACAAAAAGAAAAGTCACATTGGTAATCTATGCCAATAAAAGAGGTAAGAGGGATGCTATAATAGATCACAGAGAGACTGGATTAAATATAATTTGTTTTCCCATCACACAGATTCATTCCTATCTGTAAGGAATCTTCTGGCATGAACTAGTTTAGCATAATATTTTTGGTGGCTTATTTTCTTGATTCTGACTCATAGGACACTGAGAAATATAATTCCAATGGCATTTAAAATAAGCCCTATAGACACTGAGTATCATTTAAGATGATAGCACAGCTATTCTGCCTGAATTTTAAAATGTCAAACCCACATATTCTTCATCAGTATATATTCAGGACCATTTGCTGACCTTTAAAAAAATAGACCAGAACTAGAAATATTGGCAGGTTTTGGTATTATAGCCAAAGCAGAACCCCCCTTTGAAAATACACATTCACTGATTGACTTTTGTTCTCTGATGACATTGCGGAAACCTTCAGGATTTCTGATTCACACTGCAGAAAGGCAGTCAGAGCTCCACCGACATTGAGAATTTTTTGTTCTCTAACTGCACCTTGCTACTTTTTCAGTGCATACTCATAGGATCCATGTTTACAACATTAAAGTGCATGATTTTCTCAGAGATATTTTTCCTCAGTGGTTCACATGGAGCAGTTTCTATCCTACATAGTATTGCCATGTTTAAGCATTGACCACAACAGGGAGCAAGTAAGAATATTTTTCTATGGTTGCATCACCCTCAGCTTTATCATCAGTTTAACACTTTAAAAGTAGCACAGTTTCAATTTTCAGAGTTCAAATTCAAACTAAGACAAAACAAAAGGAATCACTATAATTCCTGAGAATTGTTTGACTGTTTTTTGTTGCTTTGTTTTGTTTTTGTAAAATAGTTTTTTCAGTGTTTAATCCGTTCCCACTGCAATTTTAGGGTAAATCCACAAATGAGAGATTAAAAAATATATATCCCCAGAGAAAGTTTACCCTTTAGTAACAGAATCCACCTTGTAAACAAAACAACTTGAAAAACCTGATATTAACAGACCCTGAATTATTTTGTTGCCCCTTTGATTTTCCTTTCATATCACCTGAAACTAGACTTTCCGAATTCCCATATTTGGGGTAAACGTTAAACAAATAACCAAAGTGATATCTTGCAGGTAATTCTGGAAACATCAGAGACAAACTAAATGGAGGCAGGAGCTTCAAATATAAACTTAATGTTTTGTTATATAAATTTCAAAGAATAAGATATGATTATGGTGCAAGCTGTTCATAGTTATAAACTAGAGGCCTGGTGCACAAGTCATGCACATTGAAAGGAAATTAATTAGAAGGTGGCCAGAGGGGTAGAACTGGGTGAGATGGGCCAGACATGCCCAGGAGCCAACCTCCTATGGTCACTCCCTGGCTGACTGCACCTGGGGCAGTGCTGAAGCTCAAAATGCATCTGCAGAGTAAGTGGAGTCCCTCCAGCAGGTGGGGTCCCTTGGCCTGGCCTGCAGGGATTGTGTTGGAAACCAATCATTGTCTCACTAAATAGAAAATGTGGACAAGAAACTGGTCAACCTTAAAGCTCTGAAAGGTCAGAGCCAGCCACTCCCTATCTAATTGAGACAATGGTAGCTGAAGCAACTTCCCCACCAAATAATCAGGTAAATCCTTACTGATAAGATAATCTGCCTATTACTGGAATTGCCTGTCTCAGGGCAATGGGTGTATCCCAAACCTAAATAAAAGGGGTGGCAAGGCTAAAGCAGAGGGTAGCCCTCCCACTAGAGATGGGCTCCTTCCTGGCCCCCCATATCACCAAATTAATACTTTTCTAGTCTCTTTTCATTTGTGTGTGGCCTCCTCCAGAACCCAAACCCTGCATGGGAACCCTGAACCACAAAGGGACATGAAAAGTGCTCTCACATCTGGCACCCAATGTGAGGCTGTCTTTATCTTTTATGCATGAAAAGAAATTCAGCCAGATCTGTTACTGATGCTTTCCCCTGAAGTAAGCAGGATGTGGAGAAAGGGAGAGACACCTGGTGATACAAAATGAAAGTCCACTCTCCCAGTATGCTAATTTTAAGTCTCCTTTCTCGCCATGAAAAAGTCTTAACATTAAGAAATGTGTCTGGAATTCCTGTAATCCTAAGGAGAGAAGCCCAACTTAAAAACAAATGTGTGCAACTGTCCACCTTTTTGAACATATTAGAGAGGGTTTTAAGCTAGAATCTCTGCAAAAGCTGCAGAAAAAGAAAAACCCAGAACTGTTTTTTTTTTGTGTTTTTTTTTTAAAGGTGGTGTAAGGAACCAAAAAGAGAAGACACAGGCTAGTTCTAGCAGCAGGATTTGCATTTCCATAATAAAGAGTAGTTTTTAAAATGCTAATGAAGTGTATTAAAAAGTTAACTTTTAAGGTTATTAAGAAAATCAAGTAAATTGTCTCTGTCATAGAATTTATCCAAATTAAATGCTTTAAAATAATTATAATTGATTTTAGAATCTCAAATAAATTGTTGAAATATGGATAACGTAGTAATTATAAAAAAATCTAGCCCAGGTGAGGGCTGGTTGAGGAAGGGGTAGACACCCTTTCCTAAGCACACAGGTAGACCAATTTTCCACCAGGAGCCATCTTTGAAGAATGTGGTAATTTACATTCGAATAGACCTGTTTTTCCAGAACCATGGCAAATAGTAAAGTTTAAATTTGGCTCATAAAAAACCCAGAGGATAGAATTTAATTTATTAATTGATCATGTCTTATATTTTGTATTATTAATCTAGGAAATTAAAAAAAGAGGATTAATTCTGTCATCCCAAACAAAATTTTTGTATGCAAAAACTATTTTAAATTTGATTAATATCTTAAGATAATTATAAAAAGTATTGTAATCTTTAAATCACATACACGCATATATATATATATATATACATATACATATATATATATGTTTGTGATTTAAAGATTATATATATATACATATGTACATATATATATGTATATATATATAATGGTTTTTATTCATGTTAAAATTTCAAGGCTGTAACTGAGAGATTATTCTTAGAAAGCTTCAAGGGCACCTGGAGTAATACAAGAAATTTGTTCTCTCTTCTTAAAGGAAATCTTTTTAAATTTAACTGATCTAATATATTTGAAATTGCATGGAAAACCTTATCACATAAAAATTATTAACTATATTTTAAATGTTATGAAGGTTTTGGCCTCTAAGAAGGGCAAAATGAAATAACTAAATATTTCTTAAAATTTCAATAGCAGAATTTAAAATGACAAAAAGCCTGTAGCCACCTTTACTCTTGATTAAGCTAGAGGCGGGGCAACATTTGCAGCTTATGAATCAGAGGTAAACATTCACTAAATTTGCTTTGATTTTTAAATGAAGACACCTACTTTAATTACTTAAATCAAGGTTTTCAGCTAAATGAAAGCCAATGTCTTTGTAAGCAATTTGATTAAGTATTCTAATAAAGTAACTAAGACCTTGTCTATACAAAAAGAAATTGACAGCCAATTTGAAATTGAATTGCCATGGTCTAGAGCAGTGGTTCTAAATCTTCCCAAGGCCTCGAACCTTGCTTGCATACAGTTCCTCATGTGGTGATGAACCCCAACCATGAAATTTTGCTACTGTTATGTATCATGGTGAGGTAAATATCTGCATTTTCCGATGGGTCTGAGGCGACCCCTGTGAAAGGGTCGTTCGAACCACAGGTTGAGAAACGCTGGTCTAGTTCAAAGAATATCTTCACATGATATTATTCTACAATGTCATTATAATTTTTGATATTTTACAACAGCATATTGTACAATTACCCTAAACAAATTTACAATCTAACTCTTTGAATATTTGGCAGCAATTTTAAAAAGAACATGAAAGGAATTAAGGCAGTGGGAAGGCACTTGAACATTCTATATTGGCCTTTCTTGCCTTTTTTGCCAAGAGGGACCCTCCCACAGCTGTTGCCTGAGCTTTCTGTTCATGCTGAGGTTGAAGCCTCGAGATGGCTGGTATAATGGATCTGTCTCTCACCCAATGGCCCCTCCCTGGAGAAGAAACCTGGGATCCCCAAGATACGTGATCAGTGCTGGGGCCCCACCAGCAGGCAAGGAAATCCCAAGGCAGGTGCTGGGCATAGAGGCCACGGGGGTATAAGCTACTAAGGAGAACCTCACATCACCCTGCTTGACCCCAAAGGATGGCTAGTTAACCAGAGATGGGTAAGATTCCTCAGAAAGGAATAACCTAAGATAGTCACAGTTGCAGAGAGGCCATCTGTGGAGAACTTGGGGATCAACAGAGGTAGGGCACAGACCCTCACTCCCCAACATTGCAGGGGCTTGAACCCTCACCCCGTCTGACGGAGGTCTCCTGCCCCATGGCTCCTTTGCTTCCTGCACCCAGCTCAGATTGGGACCCAGGTAACAGACAGAGACTTGGCTTATATCTAATATAGGGCAGCTGCCCTATATCTAAATTCAGCCTAGCATCAGGAATGCTAAGAGCCTACTCAAAAATGCAAATAATCCTTTCAACTAATATTTACAGGGTAAACTAAGATTGTTGTTAGAATATTAAATTTGACAGAAAAATAGTAGTCAAGTTTTCAGATTAATTTAAATTGGCTAATTGAAATAAGTGAATAATCAAAAAAAAATTAATTGTATTGGGAAAAAGTTGTTTCTAAAGTGTTAACTAAAATTTCTATTGGTAGTTCATCTCATAGTGAAATTGCTTAACCTACAATAAACCTAAAGCAGTCATATTTTTGTGCAAAAAAATAAAATTGAAAGTTATCAAGACTACATTATAAAAATTTTCCAAAAGCCTCCTAATAATCAAATAAAGGGGGAATTGGAGTAATATTATGTAAGGAAAAATATTCTGCAAGTAAATTATATCTAGAAAAATATATTTTTTTTACTTTGAAAATTAATTTTCATTTGTAATGCTAACAGCAAGACAGCCATGAAAAACACACATGGTGTCAAAATAAGCATAGAAAAATCATTTGGGCAAAAATAAAAAGGATCCCAAGTCAAATTTATAGAAAAGATTACTTTATTAACTTTTGGTTGAGAATATGTTTGTATATTTTCAGAAAAAATATACAAAGACCATGTGGACTCCTGCAACAGAGAGGAATTGACAGGAATGCTCCAGCTATGAAGAGAAGAGGAGAAACAGTCCAGAGATGGAAGATGCTGATGATGCCTTGCAATGCTAGCAGTCAGCAGCTGCAGGTTGCCCAGGACCAAACCAGAGAGGATCATACCTGCATTGTCACCATTTGTCCAGCATTCAGATATTATTGCTGACATGTACACTCAAAAAACTGTTGGAAATTTAAACTGGAATTCAAAGGACTATTGGCCCAGAAAGAAACTTTCTACAGACTGATTCATTTATCTCTCAGCATAACCATTGTTGTTTGTCTCATTTTTTGTTCTTATATGTTTATTTCTAGTCTGCAGATGAACGATTTTTTAGAGGAAAGAAACGGGGGGTGGGGG
>PVJN01055157.1:0-13179 GCA_004026805.1 Lasiurus borealis | reverse complement strand
CTCTCCGGGGCTGTCGGGACGCTGGCCAGGCAGTAAGGAGCGAGCCTGGATCCCCACAATGGACGGGGTGCAGATGGTGAGACTAAGGGGGAGTGGGGAGTGGGGAGCACCTGTGCGGGCGGGGAGCCTCCCCAAGAGGAGGAGATGGAGGCCTGGAAAGGAGTTCCCTCAGGGAGTCGCAGGGCTGGGGCCGGGCGTGAGGGCTGGGTGCACCCGCCTAGGGAAGACGGGGGTTGGGGGGGATGGTCCCGATGGTGAGCGGGAGGGAGGGCCGCCGCCTGCCCTGAACAAGGGGTGCCTGGCTGGGCTGCTTGTGTCTCAGCTCGGGGACCGTCAGGGTCTGAGGAAGGAGGGTCAGGGTCTGGCTGTCGCTCCTGGCCACTGGGGTTGTTCCCCTCTGCCCCAACAGCCCGAGTCTGTGAGGCCTCGGACCCAAACCAGGTTCTCTGCAACCTGTCCTCTCTCAGCCAGCCTGCGGAGGCTGGTGTGACCCCCAGATCTTCCCACAGAGCCAGGCCCTGCCTCGAGGCGGGGAAGGGAGGTGTCAGGATGGTGGGACCCCAAAGTCTGCCGTTCGCACCCTCACCTGGTCCACCTCTCTCCTGCAGGCCCAGCTACGTGCCCAGCGAGGAGGGCCGGCTCCTGGTGCTCACCGAGCTGCTGGAGAGGAAGGCCCACTCGCCGTTCTACCAGGAGGGCGTGAGCAACGCGCTGCTGAAGATGGCCGAGCTGGGGCTGGCCCAGGCGGCCGACGTGCTCCTGCGAAACGGGGCCAACCTCAACTTTGAAGGTCAGGGAGCCCGCGGGGCCGGGCGGAGGGGCTTCAGTGCTCTGGGGGGTCAGGGGGGCGGCCAGGCCTCTGGGCTCTGCCTGCCTGTTCTCTTAGCAGCTCCCTCGCTTGCTTGTGTCGAGGGTGATGGTTCCGGAACCCACCCTGGGTGGTCTCCCACCCCGAGGGCGTCACGTGGCCCTTAGCACCCCTGGTCCAGGCGCAGGCTTGATTGATTGAGCAAACCTCCCCAGCTCCGGCTAATCCCCCGCTTCCATTACGGAGAAATGCAGCTGCTGGCGCTGTGCCCAGAGCCGAGGGAAGGTCATTTCCTGCCCCTGCTCTGAGCCATCTCGCATTTTCGTTCATTCCTCGGAAGAGGTGGGGTGCCGGGCCTCCATCACAGCAGGACTGGCTGGCTTCTAGCTTGGGGGGGCGGGGGCGGGGGCAGGAGGTGAGGGAGCCCCTTTCCGCTCCTCTCTGGCTTTTCACCCCGGAGGCAGGGCCAGCCAGGAGATGTGTGGGGCCGGCTTATGCCCCAGTGGCGGTCTGCGCTCTCAGAGAGGACGTGGCCAGGCCTGCTCCTGTCCCCTCTGAGGATGGGCTCAGAGGCTGCAGGCTCCTGGGGGCCAGGCAGCTGGTGGGGTGAGGGTGGGGGTTGTTCTGAGGTCAGGGCTTGGAGAACATGGCTGCCATCTCCAGGCTGGAGGAGTGGGCACTGAGTGTCCTCCCTGTAACCCGAGAGGATGTGCCATTGTGTGGCCCCCACTTTACAGACGAGGAAACCGAAGCCCAAACAGATTAAGTGTGAGCCGTCCCCACTACAACACCAGGACCTGACCCTGGGCCTCACCAGAGCCTGTGCTGTGACACCCACTGAGGACAGCTGCGTTCTGAGCCTCCGGGTGCCAGCAGCCCGGGGCCGGGGGGGGAGGGCGGGAGCCGGGACGGGGCGGCCAGGCCAGGTCCCGGGATTCTTCGAGAACGGGCTGGCAGGCAGGACTGACGAGCCGGCTGTGCCCTCAGACCCGGTCACCTACTACACGGCCCTGCACATCGCCGTCCTGCGGAACCAGCCGGACATGGTGGAGCTGCTGGTGCGCCACGGCGCCGACATTAACCGGAGGGACCGGGTAGGCGCCGGGCGGCCCGCTCCGAGGGAGGGGGTGCGGGAGCGGCGGGAGCAGGTCCCCGCCAACCGGCTGTGCTTTCCGGGCTCAGATCCACGAGAGCAGCCCCCTGGACCTGGCCAGCGAGGAGCCCGAGCGCCTGCCCTGCCTGCAGCGCCTCCTGGACCTCGGGGCGGACGTCAATGCCGCCGACAAGCACGGTGGGTGCCTGCTGGGGTGCCCCAGGCCACAGGCGGGCAGGCGGGGGCAGCCCACGTGGGCACAGGTGCCCGCAGAAGCTCGGGACAGTGCCCACGCCAGCCCCTTGCTGGCCATCTGAGGGAGGACCTCGGGGTACCGACTTCCTGTTGGGAGAGACCCAGCCAGGTCTCGGGTAGCAAGCACCCCAGAATCCAGAAAAGTCCTCCCTCTCTGGGCCCTTCAGCTCTCGTGTGGCTGCAAAGCATGGCCAGGAAGCGGTCACCCTCAGCCCTGGCTGAGAGGTCAGTCCTCTGCCAAGGTCATTTTCTGATCTGAGCGTCTCCCTCCCTCCCTCCTCTGGGGCTGCCCTCCCCCACTCTCCCTCGCAGGGAAGACTGCTCTGCTCCACGCTCTGGCCAGCAGCGACGGCGTGCAGATCCACAACACGGAGAACATCCGGCTGCTGCTGGAGGGAGGTGAGGCTGTCCCCCGGCTGCCCCACATCCCCCCGCCTCTGGGGCTGCAGTCCTACTGGCTCTCCCCGCCCCCCGAAGTTACTGAGGGCTTAAGACGCCTCCCCTCCTCTGTCCCCCCTGCGGGCTCTTCCAGGCGCGGACGTGAAGTCGACCACCAAAGACGGGGACACGGTGTTCACCTGCATCATCTTCCTGCTCGGGGAGACGGTGGGAGGGGACAAGGAGGAGGCCCAGATGATCAACCGCTTCTGCTTCCAAGTCACGCAGCTGCTGCTGGCCCACGGCGCCGACCCCAGCGAGTGCCCGGCCCACGAGTCGCTCACGCACGTCTGCCTCAAGAGCTTCCAGGCGCACTTCCCGCTCCTGCGCTTCCTGCTCGAGTCCGGAGCCGCCTACAACTGCTCCCTCCACGGGGCGTCCTGCTGGTCCGGCTTCCACGTGGTCTTCGACCGGCTCTGCTCGCACCCGGGCTGCGCCGAGGACGAGAGCCACGCGGACCTGCTGCGCAAGGCCGAGACCGTGCTGGACCTCATGGTGACCAACTCGCCGAGGCTGCGGCTGCCCGAGAACTTCGACATCCGCCCCGCGGGCGGCCTGGCGGACCAGGTGCGGGCCCTCCACGCCTCCCTGCGGCAGCTGGAGGGCCGCCCCCCGCCCCTCAAGCACCTGTGCCGCGTTCACATCCGGCTCCACCTGCAGCCGTGGCCCGTGGATGCCAAGGTCCGAGCCCTGCCTCTCCCCGACCGGCTGAAGTGGTACCTCCTCAGTGAGCACAGCAGCCCCGTGGAGGCCGACAGCTGACCGCCCCGGACCGAAGGGACAGGGTCTGGGCCCCTCGGCCAGCCCGTGGGCGGACGGAAGTCCTGGCGCGGCCGGCGCTGGGGGACGGAACCTTCCCGCCTGCCTGTCGGAAGGCACAGGCTGGTACCCGGAGAGCCGGCGGCTGCCGTCATTCCTGTGGCAAAGGCTGTGTCTTTCAGGGAGACGCCCCCGTCCCTTTGACAGTGACCCAGATCTCGGCGCACCTGGGGAAGTGACAGGGCTTGGATTTGGGACAAGGGGCAAGGACTGGTGGGCATGCCTGAGCGCAGGACTCCTGGGAGCTGCATGGACAGCGGAAGCCACCAGGCACGGGTGGGCCTTGGCGGGTGCGGCCCGGGGGAGGCCCTTTACGCCACAGGAGGGCTTCGTGGGCTGGGAGGAAGCCCCACCCCCCTGGGCACAGGGCTGTGCCACACCCAGGTGGTGGGGACCATGCCCTCTGCTAACAAGCAATCATGCATGACCGGGGACATTCCACATGTGTCATCTGAGGGCGAACGCTGACCGAACTGAAGGCTGGCTGCCCGCCCGGTGCTGAGCCTCACGCTGTCACGGTGGCCCCTGTGAATTGTACAAAGGCCTCAGAAACGAGCTACGGCAACTAAATGGCATATTTATGTTAATTAAACGGACTTCTTTTAGCCTTAAAAGGCCCTTGATAACACTTCTGCCCGCTCCTCTCCCCCATTTCAGGATGATGGACCCCACCGCGTCCTGGAAGCGGGGTCAGCACAAGCAGACACAGCATTAGGGCTCACGTAACCACACCTGTCCCATAAAAAAGCACTCCAGACCGTGGCCTTCCAGCACAAGGGTTCACCTTTTTATTTTTGACTGAAAACGCCTGCCAAGGAGGAACCGCAAGGCACGGCCGAGAGTGAGCTGCGGGCCTCTCCCGGCTGCGGGCAGCTGTGACCACCACGCTAGGGACACCAGGGCCCGTCACCAAAGAGGACTCGGGACAGGAACTGCCACCGCCGCGGGCACAGCGGCCGCGCCTCTCCGTGTCCACAGCCGCGGTCAGGGCTCTCTTCCTCTTAAGGCAGCCAGGCCCGTGGCTGGTGGTGGAGATCAGGGAGTCTCCGCTGCTGCTGGGCACCGTACCCCACAGACCTGCCCTGCCAGTCCCCACCGAGGGCAGCGGAGCCAGGCGCCCGCCTCATGCCCACTGGATGGCACTCCTCCCCGAGGGTCCTGTTAGAAGAGCCTGCAGAGCGGGGGTGGCAGGCAGGTGCATTCACCGGCCTCCCCCGGCTCCTGCGAACCGCCGGCAGGAGCCTCGGATGGCACTGGCCGCCGCCCCCATCCCCGCCGTCCCTCCTGCCCTGGCGGCCGCTCATCTCAGGGCCAGGCTGTACACGTGGTAGATCTCGTCCGGGAGGTTCTCCTGCCGCTCCTGGGCCAGCAGGCTGAGGCCGGCGCGGCGGACGATGCCGTGGACCACCTGCAGGTCGCGGCACACGCTGCTGTCCACGTCGTCCAGGATCACGCCCTCCTGGGCCATGTTGTCTTTGATGACGATGATGCCGTTGGGCCGCAGGCCCTGCTTGCAGCGCCGCAGGAACGCGGCCAGGTGCTGGTCCGTCAGGTGGCCTGCAAGGCAGGGGCGCGACCGGGTGTGCGGCACCTCCCCTCGCTGCTGCTCAGCCACCACCTCGCACTCACTTTCTGATCGACCACAGGGCCGCACTGCCCTCGGCGCCCGGGGGGTCACTGCACCCATTTTGTGAAAGGAGACTGGGTCCAAGTCACCGAGCCACAGCTGCCAGGAAACGTGCAGCCGGGATTCCACCCGGACCCGTGACTTCAGGCCGTGCCTGTCACCTCCCTCCACGTGCCACCCACCCTCCTCAGCCTGGGCCAGGGCGGTGCACCAAACAGCGCCTTCCCACATTAAAACCCCAGGCAGGCTTCTGGGGACCACAAACGGCCAGACGCAGCAGATCCCAGCAGGCTGGTGCTGCCTGCCTGGGAGGGGGCTGACCGCTGGGACGGTGGCCTGCACGAGGCCAGCAGCCTGGGAGTCCCCTGGGGGTGCCGGTAGCCGAGAGGGCCAACAACGGACAGCCAAAGCTTCCCCTTCTCTTATTAAAAACCCTTTTATAAAAGCTACCCCTGTTCGTTCTAAGCCCGTTAATGGGACGTTTAAATTTCTCACCAAAAAAACTGCCTCCCCAATGGGTCACCTTGAGGCCCAGTCCACAGCATGGAAAGCGGGGTACCTTTAAGATGGCGTCCCCCACAGTCCTGGGGCGCAGGGAGGCTGGAGAAACCCTCACTGCCCACTGGCCTGGTGCTGCAGGAGCAGCGGCTCCGGGCCCTGGGGGCTCCTGTCTAGGAAGCGGGGCACACAGGACAGAGAGGACAGCAGGGATGCTCACCGATCACCCACTGGATCCAGATGACGTCGTAGGAGCGGGGCTCGGGGCTGAAGTCCTGCAGGCCGCAGCAGAAGTAGTTCCTCACCCTCTTGCCCTCCTCACCCAGGTAGGTCTTGGCTTTCGCCAGGAAGTCCTCCGTCACGTCCACCATGTCCACCACGCGGAAGAGCGGCAGCAGCAGCCGCTTGGTGATCCTGCCGATGCCGGCGCCGCAGTCCAGGGCGCAGGAGGTGCCCGTGGGGTTGGGGCCTTCCTAAAGCAGGGCGGGCGTCAGGGGGGCATGGGGAGCCACAGGGACCGTCCCTGCCCAGGGCCCTTCCTCGCGAGCCCCCGAGGGACTCCTAGCCTGGACAGGGGGTGTGAGCATGCGTTTTCTGGGTCAGGCTTCTAACGTGAAAGCCGGCTTCCCCTTTGGGGTGCTGACTGAGTAGGTGCGTTCATTGCACCCCTGAGACCCTGTTAAAGTGACAGCGCAGGGAACAGGAAGAATTCAGTGAAAGACCAGGGAGGCCAAGCGGTGACACGGGATTGGAACAAAGTCGCGACGATGGCCAACGGGTGGAGAGGCCACAAGAGCGGCCTCTGCTGTCGCTAACAGACGAGAGGGCGGGAGGGGCGGTGGGGGTGCCCAGGAACTTGCCTTCCGCAGAACAGCCGACGCCCACAGCCCAGATGCCCACAGCATGGCCAGAGGGACATTTAAAGGGACACCGCTCAGTTCTGGGAGCAGGGAACCCCCCAGCGTCACAGCCAGCACCTGCCGGGTAACCTGGAGGCCCAGGGCACAAGCCGCCCGCTGCCCCTCAGGCCTGGGTGGCGGCAGAGGACGAGGCGGCGCCAGCACATGCTCCGGGGAGCACCCAGACCCGCCTACCCTCAGGAACCTCTGCAGGAACTTCCGGGAGCTGCTGATGTCGATGCTGGAGATGAAGCCGTACCCCCCGAGCATGCCGTCCACCGTCGGCGGGATGTCCTTCCAGTACGTCTTGGCCTTGGAGTAGAACTGCTTCTCGTCTTCTATCACCTCACTCGTCATGCTGCCTCCAACCGCGTCGGCTCAGTGGCACCGCCTGCAGGAATAGGGGGTGAGGCAGCCCGCTGGAGGGCCCGTCTCATGTGCCGGCTGGTCACAGCCCCGCCTGACGCAGGGCAATGTCCAGTGCCCCCGTCTGCTCTACCCTCCGGAGGACAGTGCCTTCCGTCTCTTGCATTCAGGGCATTTTACAAAGCTACCTTCACGTCAGAGGAGACCGAGTCCTGGCTTCTAGTGCTTCCCTCATCCAACCTGACACCTGGCTCCATGGCTTCTGACCCCAGGGGACAGCGAATCTGAGCTAAGGCCAGTGTTGCTAATGGTGAGAGCACTGGCCCTCACAATGGAAGGCGGCCGGTTTGATTCCCGGTCAAGGGCACATACCTGGGTTGCAAGTTCGCTCCCAACCTGTCAGGGCGCATGCAGGAGGCAAATGCAGCCAAATCAGTGTGTCTCTCTCACATCAATGTTTCTCTCTCTTCCCCCTTCCCTCCCTCCCTCCCTCCCACTCTCTCTGAAAAGCAACGGGAAAAAATATATCCTCAGGTGAAGCAAGGAGCCCAAGCCTGCTACAGTGTATGCTGTGGGGATGGGGGGAGAAGGGAGGGCTGAGCAGTCCCCATGATGCCCTCTCTCTCAAGTCAGCCCAGAAGCAAGCTCATTTCTGGGTCCAGTCCTCCATCAACAGTCAGCCAGGACTCTGCCAGGCATCGTGCCATGAACGGAGCCAGAAGACAGCTTGACTCAATCACAACTGTAAAGGCTGGGGAGTACAGGGCACACCCTAGAGCAGTGGTTCTCAACCTTCCTAATGCCACATCCCTTTAAGGCAGTTCCTCATGTGGTGGTGACCCCCAACCATAAAATTATGGTTGCTCAACGAAAATAATTTGATGGTTGGGGGTCACCACCACATGAGGAACTGCATTAAAGGGACGTTGCATTAGGAAGGTTGAGAACCACTGCCCTAGAGGAACCGACCTCTGCTGGGTCACGGAAGGCCCTGGAGAAGTGACCTCAGCTGAGACAAAGGGCCAGGAAGAGTTCACCAAGCACATGGGGCAAGGAGACTGTCCAGGAAGAAGAGCAGGCACAGAGCCCTCGCAACTGGCAACTCCAGGTCCTCGGGGCCCCACTTAGTGGTTTAGATTTCACCCTAAAGGGCAAGGAGCTGGAACTAGCCTGGGTCCGCAGGGAGCGACATGGTTCTGGACTTGGCAGCCGAGTGAACTGCAGGGGCAAGAGCAAAAGCAGACACCGATAGTGTGCCCGCCGATAGGAGCGTTAGCAGCTGGAGAAAGGATCACAGCAACAGCGGCACTGGCAGCCGCTCAGGGACGGGAGGCCGGTTGGCAGCCCCAGACTCAGCCACGGACCACCTGCCGCCCAGAAGGGGCATTGGGGTCTCATCCCGACCCGGAGGCCCTGGCCCTCGTCAACCAATGTCCCCCTGGCAGTGTTCTAGTTGTTGAGGCTGTCACCATCAAGCCTGACCCCCAGAGAGCTGCAGCCCAGGAGACGGGGCACAACGGAACCCACACACACAGGGAGAGGCCACGAGGACTCTCGCCGGGCCAGAAAGGGCCGTGGGACCTCAAGGCTGGAAGAATCCTTTCTGAATGGCGGACAGGCCGCAGCCGAGAGAGGATACCCCGGTGTAGCACTGGATTCTCCGGCCCCCCACATGGTACTCAGCAAAACACACACCTCCCGGTTAAGTGAACGGAATAAATCAGAGACCAAACACTCGCCTGGCTCCACTCTGTCTGCCTCGCAGGCCCTCCTGATTACAAGGTGGGGTTTGCTAATTGGTTGTTGAATGAATCAGAGAATGAGCTTTGCGCAGCTGCAGCCAGTTTTCACTTTGAAGAAAACCCCATTTAAAACTCCAACCATTGAAAACGGATAGCACTGGAGGCCACTACCGACAACATAATCATTGGCTTTACCAAAAGCCTTATGATTCCTTTAAATGTCAAGGTCCCTGAATAATCTAATTTACAAGCATTCCACTTGCAGGCAAATTCTAGGAACAAGCCAGGGAGACCCATGTAGGCCCGGAAATGGCAACTGTAACGCTGACATTTGTTCTAAGAGCTGATTCATTAGTAAACAAGACTCTCGCTGTGGGCGGGGTGTCCCGAGGAGTCAGAGGGAGGGGGCTGTCAATCAAACAGCAGGAAGCCCTCCCTCCCACACTCTGCGGGGATCACAGTGAGGAGCTTCACAGGGACAGGGACAGGGACAACCTGGCTGTGTGCGCTCTGGGCTCACTTCAGGGGCAGAGAGAGATCCCTGGCTCACAGTGAACCTGCGCTCCTCGGCGGGAGCATGCACCCAGTCTTGGGGTCACCTTCTCCCCTGCAAGGTGTTTGGGGCCACACCTGCTGGCTGCCCCAGCTCCTTCTCTTCCCAGGAGCCACGGAAGAGGCTGCTGTTTGCACTGCCACTGGCAGAGCCTCGAAGTCCCGAGCCCGTCTCCATTACCTCCTCCTCCGCGCAGCCTGCGGGACAGGGCTGTTCTCCTCGGCTCTGTGCGTGCGCACCTGGACATAGGAGAGCGGCAGGATGCTCTGTGAAAAAGAAATGAAGGAGGGAGGCAGGAAGGAGAGAAAACGAGGGAAAATGTTAAAAACCAACCGAGGCTCTGATGAAATCAAGCGATCCGGGCCTGCATCCTGGCTCTGCTGCTCATGGCTGTGTGAGCTCAGCTCAGACACTGACCCTGTCACCGGAGTGTCTTCAGCTATAAAACGGGAGCGGCTATGCTGACCGTCAAAGCATAAAGCGGCCCCAGCCAGTGTGGCGCACTCGGTCAGAGAGTTGTCCCGCACTAAACGGCAGCGGGGACGGCCCCCGAGCCCGGAAGTGCCGAGGAATCTCAAGGCCGGAGGAATCCTTTCTGCACGTGGACAGGCCGGCACCCAGGGGTTCAGTTCCCGGTCAGGGCACCAATCTGGGTTGTGGGTGCGTTCGCTGCTCAGGGCGCACACACGGAGGCAGCTGAGTGGTGTTTTACTCTCTCTCTCTCTCTCTAAAATCAATACATTTTTAAAAAATGGATAAAGTGACCCATTCAGTGGGGGCACACGTCTCCAGATTCCAAATCTCCGTCAAATGAGCTTCTCGTCAGTTATCTCTGCCAATCATCAGTTATCTCTGCCGATCATGACGACCAAAGAGAGGAATGCACTTAAGTGCCCGATACCCTGGTGTTGGACACCCCTCGGGGTTATACTGTCATCTGGGTGGCTGGTCACTCAGCAGCCTCAGCTGCGTCTGAGGGGGAGGGGAAGAAGGAAGGGGAGGGGGCTCCCCATCCCTGCAAGCACAGGAGGACGGCAGAGAAGCTGGGGACGCCGTCTTTGAGGCTGTGGCTCTGGCCCCCATTCTAAAGCAGCCCGCACGGACCCCCGATCCTGCCACAGCCCCAGCTCAGGCAGAAAAACTGTCCCGCTAAAAGGGGTGCAAACCCGGCACAGGAGGCGGCGTGCACCCGGCCAGCTCACCCAGAGGCCGGTCCTCCCGGGGCCTCATCCCCGCGCCCTGGGCAGGGAACCTGCACGTGCAGACGTCCGGCACCCTGGCCCCGGGCCTGGGACACCAGCGGTTCCTTTCTGCCCCTTAAGGCACAGCCGCCTCTCCGGTCCCGGGGCTCCGTCTACAGGCAGCAAAGCCTGCCCTCTGACAGCACGGCCGCGCCTCCAGCCCGCTGCTGACCTTGGCGCCAAGGTCTCCCGCCAGCCGACCTGTCAGGCCGGACCTGGGGCTGCGGCCAAGGTGAAACATGACGGCAGCGCCCCTGGAGCGGGCAGGCCGCGCGCCCGGCCCCGGACCCAGCATTGCGCCGGCGCCCGGCCCCGCCCTCCCGACCCCGGTTCCTCGCGGGGGGCTGGCACTCAGAGAGGGGCCTGCTACGGCCTCCGGGGACCGGCGTGGGGGAGGGGGGGACCCCGGCTTCCTCCTTTACCACCACCCCCCTCCCCCCTGCCCCCCGCGGCCCGGCCCGACCCGCAGACCCGCCCGGAGCGCGCACACGTGGGGCGGGACCGGGCCGTCGCCTGCGGATCCGGTGACGAGCGGGGGACCTTGGGGCGCTCAGGCAGTTGGGGGTCGGGGCCCCCCTCTCCCGGTGGCCGCCGCCCCCACCCCCCGGTCCGCCTCGTGCTACTCACCCCAGGGCGGGGGGGGCTCCCGGGACCCGAAACAAGAGGGAGGAGAGAGCGAGGGCGGCGGCGGCGGCGGCAGCCAAGACCCGGACGCGCACAACCGCTCCGATCGGACCGAACCAGACACGACACCGCGCGCCGCGCGCCGCCTTTGTCCGCCGCGTCACTTCCGGGTGCCGGGGGCGGGGTCGGCCTGGCTCCGCCCCGCCCCGCCCCGCTGGCCCCGCCCCGCGAGCTCCGGACCGAACCCCGCTTCTGTGTCCCGGACTCGGGGGAGCCGCTCCCGCCCCCCGGCCCGTGCGGAGGGAGGGGTGAGGCTGCGCTTTGGGAACCAGCATTCAGTGGCGGCGGGTCCGCTGGGTGAACGAGGGAAATAAAAGCCTCATCCCCCAAATCCCACCCAGAACACCGCATCTTAGAATAATAATACACAGGTCCTCAAAGGAAAGGAGAAAAAAAATTTAAAAAACCTTGGCAGTGCCACCCCCAATAGCAGAGTAAGCCCATGGCGCTTCCATTCCAAAGAGATCGCCCCCCCTCGGTGCCCCCCATAAAACAGGAATGCTCCCAGCGCTTAGATGTGTGGGACAGGGCACCTCAAGCCTTTTTCCGCTTTGCGCTTGCAGCTGTTGCAGCGACAATATCCATCCTAAATTCATTTTCCTAACCTGGCCTCCGGGCCCTAAGCTGCCGGTTCTTTCTTGGGGTGTTGCACACAGGAATTGCTTCAAGCGTGTTTACAGAAGTGGAAACTATATATGGGGGTGCTGTAAACAGCAGGGGGAACCCCCCTCATCTGTCTATGTCCCCGTTATTGGACATCCCCTCCAGCGAACCCCAGGTCAGACGTGGGTCCCCTCCCAAGCTTCATTCTCCATGTCTCCAAGGGAAGGGGATGCATCCCGGTGAATGCCCATCGTATGCTGGGGGCAGCTCCGAGGCTAGCTCTTTTAGGGGTGCCCTGAAGTCCTACCTTCACTTCCTGCCAACTGAAGAGGAAGTCCTTACCCTGCGCCCAGACTCCAGGTCTGGCCAGCTTCCCCTGACCTCCAAGCCTCTTGCATTTCTGAGTTCCCAAACCTGGAGTCAAGATTGCCAGCATGCGAGAGCTAGAGAGCTCCTGAGACATCATCTAGGCAGCCTGATGTTCCTCGCCCATTTTTTTAAAAAATACATTTTATTGATTTTTTACAGAGAGGAAGAGAGAGAGATAGAAAGTCAGAAACATCCATGAGAGAGAGACACCGATCAGCCGCCTCCTGCACGTTCCACAGTGGAGATGTGCCCGCCAGCAAGGTACATGCCCTTGACCAGAATCGAACCTGGGACCTTTCAGTCCTCAAGCCGAGGCTCTATCCACTGAGCCAAACCGGTCTCGGCTCCTTGCCCAATTTTAAAAACCTCCCATACCATTAAAATAAGTAAAAAAACAAACAAACAAAAAAAACACAAAAAATACATTCCCTTCCCTCCCCAATATTCGGCCTTCCCCAGGAGGCCTGCCCTTCCATCGTGGCTGGGGCGGATTGGCAGAAACAGGACACAGAGTGCGGGACGCTTCCTCCAGGCAGACCCCGGGTAATTTGTTACAAAGTTGCTGTTTTTTGTTTTTATTTTTCATTGTCAAATGGTAAGATACCACCATGCCAGTGAAAGGACCGGTCCGACTTACCTTCGTGCCACACTCATTTCCCAGATGAGCTTTTTTACCCTCGAGCCCGCTTTCCCGGGGCGCCCTGACCCAGGAGAGGGGCCCTGACCCAGGAGAGGGGCCCGGCACCCCGCGGCACCCCCCCCCCCACCGTCCCGCGGCACCCAGAGGCAGGCCAGGGGCTGCAGCCCAGTCTCCCGGCCTCCAGGCCGCTGCCCGGGCGCTGCCAGCCTCCCGCCGCGGGAGTTCTGCTGAGCCCCCAGTCCCCCAACATGACGCCCGGGGCCTCAGGGAGCAGCGGAACCCGGGCTCTCCGTCCCTGGCCGGGGCCTGGCTGCCCTGGACGGGGGTTCCACGCGCGCCCCCTCTCCTGCGCCCCCCTTGTGACTGCAGCCTCGGCAGCTGATCGCCCCGCCCTCCGCCCCCCCCCCACCTCCAGGCCTGGGTGCCACCGCGGTCACAGGCCGGGGCGGGGGCGGATCACAATGGCCCCGAGGAGGCCCCGGGGGAGGCGGCGGGGCGGGGCCGCGGGGGAGCGGCGGGAGGATGGGCGCGCGCCGGCACCGGC
>PVJN01055156.1:0-13179 GCA_004026805.1 Lasiurus borealis | reverse complement strand
TTCAGCCCTGTCTGTCGTGAATGACAGGACATTTGCTAACTCAAGCTGGTTTGGATTCCAGCCCCGTGGACGGGGTCCAGAATGTCTGGACAGAGTCCATGGCCCTGGCTGCCAAACTCCAGCAGGAGCGCGGGCTCCCGGGTTACATGGAGGGAGAAGCCCTCAGGGTCCAAGCGCAGCTGGAAAGGGGACTGACCTGAGGGCTTGGAATCAGTGAAAACTGAGAAGGTCAGGGGCGGGGGGAATTGGGGAGGAGGAGACGTATGTACTACTATTTGTAATACTTTAAACAATAAAATAAAATTTAAAAAAAAAATAAAAGAAGGAAACTGAGCTACAGTGTCTTCATTTGGGTCCCCTAGAGGAAGAGTCTGAGACTAGGATTGGAATGCAAGTAGATTATTGAGGAGGTGATCTGGGGAAACTCTGGTAGGGAAGTGAGGAAGCAAGACAGGGAAGGAACGGCAATTGTTAAGGCGGAGTAAGCGAGCCGGGTGACAGACTGGAATCCTACGGGACCTCTGGGAGATGTAATCCTGGAGACTACCTGAGGGGTGATGAAGCTGAGCCACATTTCCCTGTGACTCCACCTCCACTGGTGAGGGCTGCTGCAGGGGGGGTTAGGGGGTTCTCCAGCACTTAGGGCCTATGGGGCCTGATCAGAGAAAGCCTTCAGGCAATATCTCAATTCCAAATTGTTTTAATAAAAAAAATAAGGAAGTTGGGGTGAGCACCAGGCTTGAAATGAGCAGCCATAACAGAGAAAATGCCACACGTCGCCATCCGGAGGGCAATGGGACACACATCAGTTAGGATTGAGAGCTGGGAAGGACCGGGCAGCACTGGGGGCTGCTGTGTGGGGTGCTAGCTGTGTGCAGTCAAGAAGACCAGCATCTGTCCTTCTGGGGCTCCTAAGGCTGCAAGTGGCAGGCCCCAGGCCCCAGCACTCCCCTGTACAGGCTTATCATCTAGTGATCAGATAGGTCACTTGTACTGATAACTCAATGGTATAGGAGGGTCCACAGAGCACAGGCCCTGGAATTAAGGCTCAGATTTCCTCCCCGCTATTTGCTTGTGGGGGGACTTCAGGCAGGCCCCTTCTCTGAAAGCAGCCTCTGTCCCCAGATACGTAAAATGAGAGGAATGAGCCCTGCAGGAACCAGAGAGCCCCAGCCCAGTCCCAGCATACACGTACATGCCATCTCACATGCTGCCGAGGAGCGTAAAAAACTGGTTCCACCACTTCGCAAAACTGTCATACAGTATCTATTGTAACTAACAACACTCCTACCCTATGACCCAGCACTCTACTCCTAAGTAGAAACCCACAGAAATGACCACATGTGTCCACAAGAAAGCTATATACCAATTGTATTCACCATAAGCAAATACGAGAAACAGCCAATGTCCGTTCACAGAAAATGTGATATATTCATGCATAAGAATATGCTGCCCACAGCAAGTCATCATGTGTATTGAGATCTCTCAAGAGTGTGAGGTTTTCAAGTCCAGGGACCAGGCATTATTCATGGCTATACTCAGCACCCCGTACAGAATAGGTGCCCACTAAATGGTTTTTTGAATCAACAAATGTGTGTGTGTGTGTGTGTGTGTCTACACCCAAAGCTGCCTGATAATTAAGCAAGATGACTGCCAGCTGCTACCGTGGCCTGGGTCTGGAAAGGGCCACAGCTGGTTACACATCCAGTAAGCCAACGTGAGGAGTGTTTAATAAGCTCGCCCCATCCCAGCCAGCCTTTGGCAGCTGGAAAGCCCTCATTAACCCCACACACCATGGTGGCTAAGGAGCCTCAGGGGTGCACTTCACCAGGGCAAGAAGGCTCCCTTGTTCCTTCACTTCTCCATTAAGTTCACGACTCTCTAAGCTCTAATTCACCCAGCAATCGCTAGAGGTTGATCCGGCTTGTAACAGATTTGTTCACGGATCAAAGTCATCTGACAGAGCATCTGGAGGCTGACCCGAGCACAGCATGCAGCTCCGAGTGTCTGTACTCAGCCTGCAACCAGGCAGATGGGGGAGCAGAGAGGAAGCGCCTGCAGAAAGCCCGTTGACCCCGCTCGCCTCAGCACCACCAGGGCATTGTGCTGCGACCTCTGCTGAAGCCCTTTCACACCGTGCCCACATCACAAAGTGACAGAGCGAGATTTACTCACAGGCGAGCTTTCCTCCGCCTTCCCCGGCTCGCTGCCTCTCCCTCATCCTGCTAAAAATATCTCCTTGTCATCTGGCTCTAAGACACCTGTGATGCCAAGCGAAGGAACCTAAATTGATGTACGTGTTGTAAAGCTGTGAGAAACAAGGTGCGGGACAGGACTCACACGCACCAGGACTGAGGAGGAGGGAGCTTGGACCTAGCAGTTTCTGGAACTGCTGTGGCAAATGGAAATGGGGGTGGGGGGAGTTAAAAAGCATGAGTACAGATTATAAAGGGGAACCTCACTGGTGTTCTTCAAGACACCTCCATTGCCATTCCTTGTCATTACCACATAAGGGACTAGATTCTACCTGGAGCCTCAGTCATGTGAACCCCTGCCTCCACTCTCGCTGGATGGTTACTAGCCTCACTGACTTATTCTCACACTAGACAGTGAGTGTCCTTCCAATTATGAACCAAGTCCCACCTGCTTCTCCCTGAAGGGGGTTTGGGGGCTGGTCAGGATAGGGTGGGTCCAGAGGCAGAACCTGAGGCGCGCCTGACAACTAGTCCCATGTCTACCTGTTACATTGGAGTCAGCAGGAGGATAAAAAGCCCACCTGGCCTCCTGACAGAAGCCTGCAGCCTCCTTGGGATTATCAAATAGAAACAAATGCAGGTTTACTAGGGACAGACTTAATTCCGGAGGCTCAGTAAGGGAAGGGCTATTGCAACAGGAGGTAGGGGAACTGTTGAAAAGAGAACTCTCTGACTATAATAAGGTCTGCCAGCATCTCAGGAGTAGGGCAAAATGAGCTTTTCTTTTATAGGAAGGAATAAGCTGGGCTAGAAAGAATGTGTGTGGGGAGGTGGGATGAAAGGGTAGATCAGAGAATGTTGACGCTGAAGCCAGCCCACTCTCTGGTGAGAGGCGGGAAGGGGGGGAGAGGGGGCGCTGCCTGATGCCAAAAATCAGGGGCCTGGGAGAAGGAGAGAGGCTTAACCAAAATTTGTTTCACAAGCATTTTGTTTGGATTGATCAGTAGAAACAGCATTTCAGCTCATCATTTATGAGGCCAAAATAGAAATTTGGAGGGTCTGTGTCTGACCTGGTCAGCCGTCAGGAAAGCACAGGCCGCAGCAGAGCCTGCTGGTCTGGCAGGGATGGCTGCGCTCAGGACAGGCCTCCAGTCCAATGCGGGACGCCCCACGGTGCTTACAAAGACAAATGGGCCCAGGCTTCACTTCGCTCAGCCCAACCTTCCTTTCCAACACCCTTCGCAGGCCACGCTCCAGCCCTCCATCCTGCTAGCTGGTGGCACACTCTGCCTCATTTCCTACCCTCTGGTTTCCTTCCCCCTTTTATGACTCCTCGAAGAAGCCTTAATAGCTTCCTCCAACCCAAGGACGAGCCACTGGGCCACTTGTCTCAGGTCTTTCCTGAAAGAAGACCTATTCTTGCTGTCAAAGCTTCCCCACAGCTCAATCACAAGCAGGTGGGTTCTTGTAACTTGCACAGGACCAAGCCTGGCGGGGCTTGCAGTCTGCTCTCTGTTGGTCTTTTGCATAAATAGCTGAATCGCTAATTTCTATCTCAAGATGTAAACAATTCAAATTTTCATATTTTAAATACCATGAAATACTGCTATTTTGCTTACAATTACTAACATTTCACCTCATATACATTAGGATTGCTACTATCAAAACACACACACACACAGAAAAGAAAAGAAAATTGAGACCCTTCTGCCTGCCAGTAGAGATGTAAAATGGTGCAGCCACTATGGAAAGCACTATGGTGGTTCCTCAAAAAATTAAAAATAGAATTACCATATGATCCAGCAATTCCACTTCTGGGCATGTATCCAAATGAATTGAAGGCAAGATCTCAAAGAGATCCTTTCACACCTATGCACAACTGTAGCATTATGCACAACTGACAAGAGGTGGAAGCAACCCAAGCACCCATCCGCCAGTGAGTGGATTAACAAAGTGTGATATGAGGGAAATCCTGTCACACACTACAACATGGATGAACCATGAGGACATTATGCTAAGTGAAAAAGGCAGTCACAAAAAGACAAACACCATATGAGGCATCTTCTATGAGGCATCTATTTTAGATAGTCAAGCTTGTGGAATCAAAAAGAGGCATAATAGTTATCAGGGACTTGGGAAGGGAGAGAAATGGGAGTTGTTGCTTAATGGGTATTGAGGTTTAGTTTCACAAGATAAAAAAGTTCTGGAGATCCATTGCACAACTACAGAATTTATATAACCCTACTAAACTGTACACTTAAAAATCCATAAGATAGTAAATTTTATGTTATGTGTTTTTTGCTTCAATTTAAAACTTTTTTAAATTTTTTAGCTACCAGTATTTCATCCCTGTAGAACAGCATAGTATACCAGAAGGCCAGAGCCCTGGGAACCAGCTGGGTAATCATTCTGTGAGATGGTGATGATGCTGCCTCAGGAGTGTTGCTGCTGTCTCAGGGGAGCAGTGCATCATCTGAGTCCTAGGGTGTAGGCCATCTCCATCCTCCGGTACTTTGGCCCACATTCACCTAAACAACAACCTTGTGCAAATTGGGAAAGGGCTTTCCTTCTCAATGGATCTCAGTAGAGAAGGAAACTTTATACAAAGAAATGGGCACCCCTTCCTCTGTGTAGAAGCAGGCCTGTGGCATGATGCATGACTTGGCCAGCAAAATGTATACATGAATTCAGCCTTAGCCACCCTCCTGCCAACTGCCTTTGTTCAGCACAGAAATCACATAACCAGATGTGGCAGGCCTACCCATGCTTTCCTCCAGCCAACATCTCCAGAGACTGACCTGCCTCCCCAGGGCCTATCCACCCAACGAGTAATTTCCTGCTTTGCCTTTCTTGGGTCTCTGCTACCCCTCACCTGGGCTTTGCTTGATTTCTGGCATTTCTTCCTGTTAAATCCTTTGGTTCAAAGTGTCTGGCCCCTTAGGAAATCCACTCCCACCCTGATCCCACCACCACCACTATCACCATTAGAAATTCTTCCACAGCTTGTAGTGTATGGAGGAAAAGAAGCAATCAAAGTATTTACATTTAAGCCTAAGGTACAGAAGTTCAAGTCCATTGGCTTTCCCACCCAGGCCTTCTTGTCTTCAGGGCTCCTCCTCCTTGGGGAGCACCTGGAGAAGGATGAAATAGTCTCCCTCCTCCCGGCAGCCCTCCATCCACAGTTACCAGGCTTGTTGGAAAATGTATCATACCCCACACTTCACTTGGTACTTCTTATGTTGTACAAAGTGCTTATAGCAACAAAAATCGAGACCCATCTCCCAGCACAAAGTGGAATAGAGTAATTTTGGCTGGAGTTATTGAGCCAATATAAAGCACCTACTCTGGCTGACCCCACAGGGGTCAGTCTATTTTTTCAATTTCTTATCTCAGTGGAAACATCATTTTCATGGAAGAAAATAAACCTTTCCCATTTTTTAAGAAAAGAAACAGAAAAAGAAATGACTTTGTGGCTCCCCACAAGTTGCTTACAGATCTTGATTTTCCTCTCTGGCTCTTAAAGATTAAGCTAAAATTAGTCTGGCAGGAAATGCCACAGCCCTGTCATGTCTCATGAAAGGGAAGCCACCTCCATGCTCCCGTGCTCCTGTCCTGCTCTCCCAGGAAAAGGATCAATGTCTCCACCAAGGCTGGTGTGTCATCAGCGTTGGCAGGTACCACGGTGAGCACGGCAGAGAGGCGGCTGTCCCACTGACAGCATCAGCTGTTGTTTTGTGTGTTCCCAGTAGGATGTCACGTACAACAGAAGGAGACGGCGGGGAAGAGCCTCAACAAGCAAGGAGTGTCATGTGGAGGATTATCTGGAGCAGTCCCCCTGCCTCTCCCCTCCTGTATTTTTATTTTTTTTAATATATATTTTTACTGTTTAAAGTATTACAAATAATAGTGTATATGTCTCCTCCTTTTTTTCCCTGTTGACCTCCCCACAGTCTTCCCCACCCCACCCCCAGTACATGCCCTCACCTGCCCCCCCACTCCAATGTCCTGTATCCATTAGCTATGCTTATATACATGCATACAAGTCCTTTGGTTGATCTCTTACAGGCCCCCCCTCCACACCCCCGCTGTAGTATGACAGTCTGTTCATTGCTTCTTTGCCTCTGTATCTGTTTTCCCCTCCTGTATACAGCAGAGATGCCCACACCACCTTCACTAGCTCCCTCACACCATCTTCACTCGCTCCCTCAATACGCAAAAATGGGCATATAGATCTGCCTCTGATTCACCTCATTCATTCATTCATTCATTCATTCATTCAATGTTTATTGAGCCCTGCTGTTATGGCCTGAACTATGTGCTTCCCAAATTCATATATTGAAGCACTAACCCCCAGAACCTCAGAATCTGACTATATTGGGACATAGGGTCTTTAAGGAGGCAATTTAGTTAAAATAGGTCCTTAGTGTGGGCCCTAATCTACTCTGACTGGTGTCTTTATAAGGAGAAATTTGGACATAGGAGGTGGCATCAGGGATGTACACACAGAAGGAAGACCATGTGAGGACACAAGAAGACAGCTGTCTGCAAGCCAAGGAGAGAGACCTCGGGAGAAATATCCCTGCCATCACCTTGGTCACAGACTTTCAGCCCCCAGAATAGTAATAAAATTAATCTCTGTTGTATAAGCCACTTTGTCTGTGGCAGCCTTGTCTATAGCAGCCCTAGCAACCTAATGCACCTACTGGGCACCAGGCTCTGTGCTGAGTGCTGGAAAAGAGTCATGGTTCCCAATTCTGCTGTGGTTGATTGGATTCTGCTCCCAACTTCAGGCTCCATCCCTGCAGGGGTACGTGATGCCTGCACCATCAACAGGGGCTGGCCATGGAGAGGTGCAGGTACTCCCATTCACCTAGTGTCTGGGCTGAACTGTGGCTCACTGTGACTCAAATGTTGGAGTCCTAACTCCCAGTACCTCAAAATGTGACTGCACTTGAAGACAGGATTTTAAAAGGTGAGTTAAAACAAGGTCATTAGGGTGGATTCTGACCCAGTGTGACTAGTGTCCTCATAAGAAGAGGAGATCTGATGACAGGCACACAGAGAGACCATGAGAAGACAAAGGAGAAAACGGCCATCTTTCTCCAGTGTAAATTTCGGTTGTGTAAGCCACCCAGTCTGTGTTCTGGTACCCTGAGCTGACTACTACATTCTCCTTGAGGAGGGAGGGCTGGAATGAGAAAACACATGGAGACAAGTATTGGGAGTCCAGCAGAGCCTCAGCTGACTCACAGCTCTCATGTAACCTGAGATTTGGGGGATGTTTGTTACTCCTGCAAAGTCTGATTGTTACAATCTCAAAGGCCTGCTCATCTGGCATATCTTCCTGTGCACCACCTCTCCCTCACTCCACCCAAAACTTTCCATTTCAGAAAGATGCTTGTTTCTTGCTAGGAGTCTAGAGCATCTGTGGGAGCACCCAAAATAGGAGGTGGACCATGGCTCTTCTGCAAGCCCAGCCTCTTCCACACACAGGAAGCTATAGCAAGAAGTTGGCTCCTCTCTCTCTCATCCACCTATCCTACAGGGATGCCACTCGCTGTGCCAAAGTGAGCTCTGGCTCATACACATACACGGTATTGAGTCAGGAGGGACCTTGTGGGCCATCCGGTTCTAACCAGCTCTCGTTATAGGTCTGGAAAGAAGTGACTTGTCCAGAGGCACACAGCTGGTTAGTGGAAAGCCAAAGCACTACCCAGGGAGGATGAGCCACAGAAATACCTTTGCTCAGATTAGAGTGTTAAATTTATGCCTACGGTGGGAAAAATCCACTTCTCTATCCAGCTAGAGCTTGCAAAGCCATGACCTTGGAAGTCAGCCAACCTAATGTGCTTGTAACATAAGGCAAGGACCAGGGAGAAGACACTGTCAGACAAGAGCTCTGCCTTGAGCTCCCGCGGCCTCTAATAGGAACAGACAAGCTGGTGTGCAGGGAAGGGTGCCGCTGAGCCGGTATCTGCCCATCTGTATCCAGTGAGACGGTGCTAAGTGCACTCCCCACAAGGCTTCCTACCATTACAGAGTCATTTAAAGGCACTTTGTCAGCTCCCTCCCCTTACAGAGTGCAGACTCCCAACCTTTTATTATTTGGGGGGGGATAAAAGATGTGTAACTTGGCAAGTGTTTGTGATGTCCCTACTTTGTGCAGAGTTCTGCCCTCAAGGTGCTTGTAAGGATAAGGATTTCCATGATGATCCAGAATATAAGGTAGATGGGTGATCAAGTGACACCTGTCATTAGGGCAGGAGGGGTTCTGCCTCTGGGACATGGGGCACTGGGGTGAGGCAGAAGAAGGAGGAACACAGTGGGAGCCACGGCTGCCTGGCCAACCGTGGGCTGGCCTCTGGATGTCTATTCCATCGTGAGCAGAAGCTGTGATTTATAGTAAGGAATATATATCTGGCCTTCATCCCCATTTCTGGCACAGAGCTCCTGAGACCTTGGGCTTCCCTGCGATGAGAGAATAAAGGTGTCTTGTATGTTAACGAGGTGACTTTGGAGCGCACCTAAGGACAAGGGCTGGTTGCCAGCCCTGTGATTGATTAGAGGGCTGGACTGAAAATCACTCTCCAGGGAGAGGAGAAGGGCTGGAGGTGGAGTTCCAACAGCAATGGTCAGTGATTTAATCCGTCATGCCTGTGTGATGAAGCCTCTATAAAAATGCCAAAAGGATGGGGTAGGGGGGCTGCCAGGTTGGTGAACACGTGGAGATCTGGGGAGAGTGGGTGCTCAGAGAAAGCAGGGAAGCTTTCCCTATGCCTTGCCCTATGCATCGCTTCCATCTGGCTGTTCCTGAGTTATAACCTGTTGTAATACACTGGCAATCGAGTAAATAAAATGGTTTTCTGAGTGCTGTGGGCCGTTCTAGCAAATTAATCAAATCCAAGGAGGGTGTCGCTGGAGCCCCAGTCCACATCAAGTGATGGCCTGGATCTCTACTGGCAGTTTTGTGGGACTGAGGCCTTATCCTGTCCCATCTGACACTATCTCCAGGAAGACAGTGTCAGAATTAAGTTGAATTGCAGAGCCCCCAGCTGGTGTCTGAGAATTGCTTGGGGTGAGGGGAAAGAACAGCTTCAGTTGGTTAGAGTCGTTGCAATACACAAGGTTGAGGGTTTGATCCCCGCCAGGGCACAAGAATCAACCAATAAATACATAAATAAATGGAATGACAAATGATGTTTCTCTCCCTTTCTCTCTCTCTCTCATCAATTAAAAATTCAATTTAAATAAAAGAAAAAGATCAGTTTAAAAATAAATAAATGAATTCCTCCCCTGGAGTTAGCCCAACTGAGACCTTGAAGGAATCATTTCAAAGGTGTTTTGGGTTTAGACTGAAGAACAACATTTGCCAACGAACTGTATCCTGAAAGGTAGAACAAGAGGAGAGCACACACTGGGTTTGGCTAAATCTCAGGGTGACCCATCCCCAGGCTGGAACTGTCTGGGGACACCCCCCTTCCTTTGTCCATGGGGCCAGGCCCTCACTGGCCACCACTTCTGGCCCAATACCTTGGGAGGTGGCCAGCTTGGCCTCTGCTGTTGAAGAAAAGGAACTGAACTACTGAAATGAATATGTTGCTTTCATCTACACGTATGGCCCCTGCCCTCCACACCGCGTGCCCACTAGGACCTCACTCCCAGGGACTAGTGCGAAGATCTTGAAACCAAGAGTCTAGGGGCCAGACTGACTGTGGCCTCGGTTAGGTGTTCTCACAGAGGCACCCAGTGATGTTTCTTTCTTGCTTTGGCTGCAAGGACATTCAGAGCTGATTCTCAGGGCCCTCCCTGCTTCCCCCAGGGCCCTTCCCCATTCCTTAGGAACATTCTCTGACCTTATAGCAGGTGTCCCTGCATATTACAGTTTTCATTCTGGCCTCATCTTTCTCTTCCACATTTATTTTCCCTGTATCCTGATTCATTCCTCTACTTATTATCTTTTTGATTTACTATTTTTATCCTCTAAGCTGCCTCAGATATTTTTGAAATGTGATGAGAAACACAAAAATGAGTAAATAAATAATACCTAATAACAACCAGTATTTACTGAGACTTCATGAGGGCTGACACTGAACTTCAGCCCTTCTCATGCAGTAAATCATTTCATCTTCGCAGAGCTCATACAATTAACTTAACAGAAGACTTATGATCAGATCCATTTTCTAGCTCAAGAAACTAGAGCATAGTGAGGCTGCAGAATTTTTTTAAATATATTTTTATTGAATTCAGAGAGGAAGAGGGAAGGAGGGAGAGGTAGAAACATCAGTGATGAGAGAGAAGCATTGATCAACTGCCTCCTGTACACCCCCTACTGGGGATCGAACCCACAACCCAGGCATGTGCCCTTGACCAGAATCAAACGTGGGACCCTTCAATCTGCAAGTTGACGCTCTATCCACTGAGCCAAACCAGCCAGGCTGAGGCTGCAGAATTTAACCAAGATCAGCCAGTGCCTGAGAGTCCCGGGCTCCCCCAAGGGCACTCAGTTCCAAGCCAGGCTGTCCACCACCGGCTACACTGTCCACCCTCGAAGACACTCAGAAATCACAGTAGCTCACCTTCCTGCCTCTGCCTCCACTGTCTATTGAGAGAACTTCTAAAAAACATTTCTAAGTCCTCAGAGCAGGTGGCTGGGAGGAGAAAGTTTGCAGTTCACAAATGTCACAAGCCATAGATGAAAATATATGTGTGCAGTTCAGACACCGAAAAATAAGTTCACCCCGAGTGAGCCTATTAACAGGTGCTCTCAGAAGCATCTTGCAACTCAGGTCTTCAGAAAACAAATTTAGCTGCAAACTGTTCTCCCCACCATCCCATTTGCATTATCCAAGCTGTATAAGCAGCCCTGCCACTGGTGGGCCACGCTCCCCAGTCCCACTGACCTGAAATGCCTCCAGAGGCCACCTCTGCGTGTATGCTCCTCCCCCCGCCATCCCTGCCCTCCACACACTGTGCGCCAGGGCCTCGCAGCCAGCAGAGCAGCCGCTGGACATGGTTGGGGAGACTGGGGAAGAGCTGGGACCCACGCTTCCGCACTTCCTCACTGGGAACAAGGGGGCCGCAGTCCTCGCCTCCACACACACAAGGGCTCCTAAGCCCTTAAGAAAATGTCAAGTGCCTTCCAAGAGTCTGATTTCCAGGGCCAAGTTCAATCTTTCCCTTCCAGCCTATTTAAAGTCCCCTGTGCGCCTGATACAAGTACCAGGATCTGCCCAGAGAAGGTCCCGGGGACTCTAAGTTCATGAGAGCTCTGGGCTCCCCACCCCCTCCATCTCACATGCACATGTTCCCCTGCACATACATACATACACATGCACAGGGCATCCAGGCACATGCGTGCATGCACATGCCACACGCTGCACACCATGCACACGCTGCACACCATGCACACGCTACCCTCACACACACAGTTGCCCCTTTGACTCCCTCCCGGGAGCTGAACCACAGAGACTCTGCAAAGTACAAGGGATGAACTCGTCTGCCCGAGTTCACAGGCAGCCCATGTGGAGATCAGATGGCGCCCTGGAGGACGCACGGGGAAATCACCTCCGGATCACGTCTACACGGAACCAGACGCCACTCTCATTGGTCCCGGGACCCTCAGCTGGAAACAGATCAGAAACAAGCTCTGCTGGCGGAGGACCGTCCCCACGCGCTCAGTCCTCCCAGCTGCTGTGCAGATGTGGGCGGCAGACAGGCCACCCTACGAGCGGGCTCCTGCTCTCGGTGCCGGCTGGGACACGGACCGGGGCCTCCGCTCTTCTCCAGACCAACTGGCTCCTTTTACAGTTGAGGAAACTGAGTCTCCGCGGTCTGTCGTCTGCCATCGCCAGCTTGGCAGGCCAGTCTGGCGCCTCCCCAGCACCCAGGATCTCACACCCCTGAGGACTTGCATAAGCTTCTCTCAGTCTGAGGGACCCGTGGTTACCTCCTCACCCTCCCCTTTCTTCCCGGCGGCGTGTTCCAGCAGAGCCTGGCAGTTCGCTGGAGCCAGGAGACACCCTCTCTGAGAGACGCACCAGGCCTGGCAGTGCTCCCACCCCGGCCTCAGCTTCCCACCTGTAAAATGGAGGGCCGACTAAGCTCCCTTCCAGCTGCTGCCCCGGCCCTGTGTGCCCAGGATCCAGCAGGTGTGAGGTTCAGGAAGATTGCCGTCGGATGCCTTTATGTTCCCCCTTTTCCAGGACGTGTCCCCTGTCAGTTCTCAAACAATCCTAGTTTCTCGAGCTATGGAGAAAAGATCATGAGGAAAACCCACTTCCAGGGAAGTGGAAGAGCTGGGTAGTGCTGAACCCAACAGAGAGGCAGGAAATGGCCCAGCCCCGCCAGACCCCCAGCTCCAGACCCACATTCAGCTCCTCCCATCCCCTGCCTCAGGGACCTGCTGAGCCTGCATTCCTGAATGTTCTCTCCAGGAAGAGAATGTCCTTGTGTGTAACTCTTCGCCAAGCTCCGACCCATCCTTGACACCATCCCTGCCCCTGCAGGGGGGCAGGGGCCTCTCCCTCAGCTCCTGCCAGGGCTGCCCTGTTGCCATGTGGCACCACACATCCCAAACCCAGACCCCTCCAGGCCTGGCATGTGCCACCTGCAAGGGGGGAATGAATGCCCAATAAATAGGGGACTGGGAGCAGTGGGCACATTCTCCTCCTTCATCTTCCAAGGGCTATGCTGAGAGCAAGAGTGCACGGCCTCTGGGACAAGTGTCCCCTCCGCGTGCATATCCTGCCCACCCAGCCCACGCACACATCACCATGCACCCCAACAGAGCCAGCTCTGCCCTCTCCCCTCCCTCACTTACTCCATCCCTCCCCCCTTCCCATCCCTCCCTCAATCCCCATCACTCCCTCATCCCATCCCTCCCTCACTCTCCTCCCTCCCTCACTCCCCTCACTCCCTCACTCCCATCCCTCCCTCACTCCCCTCCCTCCCTCATCCCATCCCTCCCTCACTCCCATCCCTCCCT
>PVJN01055155.1:0-13179 GCA_004026805.1 Lasiurus borealis | reverse complement strand
ATTTTTATTGATTTCAGAGAGGAAGGGAGAGGAAGAGAGAGATAGAAATATCAATTATGAGAGAGAATCATTGACTGGCTGCTTCCTGCATGTCCCCCAATGGGGATCAAACCTACAACCTGAGCATGTGCCTTGCCTGGGAATTAAACCATGACCTTTGGTTCATAGGTTGATGCTCAACCACTGAGCCACACCAGTCTAGCAATGGAGTGAACATTTTAAGATGAAGTCAGCTCTATTTACACAGAAAAGGACTTCAATATCCCTTTTTCAACAGATAGATCATCCAGACAGAAAATCAATTAAAAAAAAACAACACATTGAACTGGAACTACACTTTAAATCAGATGGACCAAACAGACATATAAAGAATGTTTAAAGTATAAATTAATGCTATATGTCATTTCCTTTACCCAGAAGACCTGGAATAGAAAGAGTTTTGACTACATCTCTCCAAAACTGAGTATTGCTCAATAAAGTTAGTCAAACTATTAAGAAAATAAAACCTATGTATTTCAGTGCCTTTCAACAAAAGTTCAGGAATTTACCTGAATTTAAACAAATTAAGCTTATTACTTGTTGTAGCTGGGGACAATACACACCATAGAATCTTAATAAAAGTTGTTAGGCAAAATGTTTCATAGGATATAGGAACTGTTAGGTGATTTGGGGAATGTCTAAGCCTTAACCAACAGAGGTTCGATCTAGTTTGAGTGTTGTCATAAATCAGGGGCAATTCTATGATTCAGCATCTCAATAAATCTGACCTATATGGAAGGGAGGCTAAAGATAAAGTTGCAATTGGTACAGAAGTATCTGTCACTGATTTTAGCCCTGAGAGGGAATTGTTTGACTTTTTGAAGGTGCTACAATGAACTTGATTTTGTCTGTGCCTAGACAAAATTGTAAAATAACCTTGTTTTGTCTCATTTGATCATAGTTTTGGAGTGTCCTTATTTGATTTTACTATACTGAAAAAATTGTTTATGTCCAAATGGAGAACAAAACAGCACCTTGCAATAGCAGTGATATTTAGCTATGAACACCAACTCAGTTCCAGATTTCAGACATTATCTTTATCTTTCTCATAAAGGACAAGTCTTCATTTTCTTAGTACCATGATGTGAGAACAACTAGGAAGGGCTATGCCACCTGCCTCTACAAGTTGCTATTGTGGTTTCTATCAGTTGGACTCAAGTCACCAGGAATAGGTGATGTTATCCCGTTGGCATTCATCACTTTATCTATTACAGTGGGTTGTTATTTGTTTTCTGTACTTTGGTAATTATTTTTTCCTTAAAAAACATACATTTTGTAAGCAATATATTTGGATTGTGAAATATCTAGAAATAGTAAGTGATGAGCAATAAAAATCATCTTTAAACCCACCATAAACAAAATGTTTAATATATTTTGTACATAGTGATTCAAAAATCGGTGCTACCCAAACTATGGAAGCTTTAAATTTTGTTTGAAGTGGGATGCTCTAGAAAATATTTCTATGCCGCTGATGTTATGGAGCAGGTACTTTCTTCCATGTATGCAAGTATGTGCAGATGCCTGTACACAAATTTTTATTCAAAGAATAACCTATAGAGTTAAATGAATTTTTGCCAAATGAACATATACATGAAATCATCATTTTACTCCTCCAACCTTTTATTACAACTTTCTAACTCTTCCACAAAGATAACCCTAATTTGACTTCCATTATAAGACTTGTCTTTCCAGCTTTTAATTTTATATAAATGTATTGTCTGTGAATAATAACTGCCTTATTTTTCATATAACAATTATTAAACTTCTATTTATAGTTTCTTTTTTTATGAAAGGAATCTCTGGTACAATGGTAAATAGAATTGATGAAGGCAGGCAGCCTTGTCTTATTCTTAATTTCAGAGGCCAGGAGGATGTTTTTAATTGTTCCTCATTAACTATGATGCTAATTGTGTTTCCATTTGTAGTTGTTTCCTTTCTGACTTAATAACTTCCTTAAATATTTACATTCATGTCAATCTTCTGGAGATAATTTCTTCTAGTCTTTGTACTTTGCCTTCAGTTTTAAAGGATGTTTTTTATAACTATAGAACTATAGTTTGTCAGTTATTTATTCATTGCTCTGAAGATGTCATTTCTATCTTTTTATCTAGCTGTTTAAATTTTTTTTCTTTGGTTTTAGTTGGTTTCTTTCTTCCTCTTTTATTGTGATTATACACTTGATTTTCTTGGTTCTTACCCTGCTTAAAGTTTATAGTAAGTTTTGAAACTATTGCTTGATGTATTGTATTAGCTTTAGAATATACATTTTATATTTTTTCTATATTTTGCTTCTTCATTTTTTACTTTATCCTTTAGTCTGTACAGTTTTCTAGGATCTATCTTATTTTAGTAATATGTTCAGTACTGGGAAATCTCCAATTAAATCTACTATGTTCTTAATTTTAATTTCTATAATTTTAAGTTCTAAAATTTCCATATTATTTTTTATAATATTTCATTTTTTTCTGCTTATATTCTTCATCTTCACATTAATTTCTTGAATATTAATCAAATTGTTTTAGTGCTTATTTTTGCTAATTCCAGTAAATCTGTTTCTATGGTCTGGTTATTCTCCAAGGTACTGAACAATTCTTATATTTTTGTACAATTGGTTTTGTTTTGTTTTTCATCACAGACAGTATGCATTTAAAAGCATATAGAGAGATTTTGAAACGTATTATGTTAATCTTCCTCAATAGAATACTTATCTTTATTTTATCAAATGTTAGGATAGACCTAATTATCCTAATCTATTATGAAATGAGCTGACTGGTAAACCCATGACACTTGCCAGGGTCCATCTTCTTATATATGAGTTGCAATTTGCTTTTCATCCCCATTAACTACCAGTTCAGTCTGAGCTTTTGCTTTTTCCTTTGGCTTTACAGGCTTTTAGTCACATTTTAAATCAATACATATATTGAAGAAATAGCAGTACCAATATAGAGCTCATCTATGTGGGCTATTTCAATTCTGTATCTAGTGAAAAAAACCCTTTAGGAATGAAGGGAAAATAAAGACATCCTCATATAAAAAATAATCCCCAGAAACAAACAAAAAATTAAAATATTTTTCTCTCCTAGATATACTCTTAAATTATGACTAAAAGACTTCCTCAAACAGATATAAAATGACTAAAAAAGAAATTTTAAAAGATTAACATGACACACTTCACCCAATTTCATGTGTTTCCTCAATTCATTAACAATATCTCCTTTCAAAGCTCTGAAGTCCAGTCATTCTTTAATAATAATATTTACTTTGATATATACTTATATGTGTATTATTTAGCAAAGCTGAATAGTGAATTTGGGGATTGACACTTTCATAATGACATCAATAAGAAAAGATGAGATGCTGAAAATTAGTTTCAACTACTGCAAGCTTTGAAAAGATGAAAAGTCTTTTAGCCATTTGACAACACTTAAATAATGGCTTATTAACACTATTTTTTACTTTACAAAGTGGCTGTTAATTTTGTAATAGTTTAGAAATTTTTTTTACATTGCTTAATTTTCAATATATCCTTCGAGCAACAGTAACAACCATACTTTTAAATGTAAAATGAAAGATAAGACTAAAACATTTGTATGAGTTTAAGAGAAAAAAAATGACAAAGCACATTGAGTTATGTATGGGGATAGTCAAGTATGGGACAGTCATGTATAGGACAGTATTGTTTAAAGTATAAATGTTGCAAGAATAGAAAGTACTATTTGAAACCACATATAAATCTTTGCCAAAAAATATACCTCTTTGATGAAAATGATGAAGGGAATGAAATGCCATTTAAAACTAATTATCCGAGAGATGCAAATCAAAACCACAATGCGATACCATCTTATACCTGTCAGAATGGCAATCATCAACAAATCAACAAACAACAAGTGTTGATGAGGATGCAGAGAAAAAGGAACCGTTGTGCACTGTTGGTGGGAATGCAGACTGGTGCAGCCACTGTGGAGAACAGTATGGAGTTTCCTCAAAAAACTAAAAATGGATCTCCCATTTGACCCAGCAATCCCACTCTTAGGAATTTATCCTAAGAAATCACAGACACCAATCAGAAAGGATTTATGCACCCCTATGTTCATAGCAGCACAATTCACAATAGCTACAATTTGGAAACAGCCTAGGTGCCCCTCAGCAGATGAGTGGATCAGAAAACTATGCTACATCTACACAATGGAATTCTACGCTGCCATTAAAAAGAAGGAATGCTTACCATTACCAGCAACCTGGATGGAACTGGAGAGCCTTATTCTTAGTGAAATAAGCCAGTCAATGAAGGAGAAGCACCACATGAGCTCACTCATTTGTGGATAATAAAGGACATTGTAAACTGATGAACAAAAGGATAGATACAGAGGCCTCAAACAGACTGTCAAATTATAGCAGGAAGATTAAGGAGAGGTGGGGTAGATAAGAGATCAATCAAAGGACTTGTATCCATGCATATAAGCATAACCAACAAACATAGACACTGGGGGATTGGGGTATGCCTGGGAGGGAGAGGGGGGCAATGGGGAGATATGTATACATGTAACACAATAAAAAAAAAACATTGCTGAATTTATTGAATTACCCATATAAAGATTCACAACATGATCTGTCTAAACCTTCCCCTATAATTTTCCTGTTCATAACCCCCTTTGCAATAATCAGCAAGAATTACCCAACCTTTTATCTTAGATCTCAAAAATGCTTACTCATCTCCAAGGCTCTTCCCAAAAACAGGCTAATAGAAAAGTTCTGGATCTTTAGAAATAGACTGAATATGTTGATTTGTAAATATTAGAAAAATATTTGTACGTGTCTGGGCCCAGAAAGAGAAATATTAATCCTATAAAACATATCTTTATTTTTAACTCAGTTGAATTTTAAATTTGACACACTTCCTTAGGTTGTAGCCTTTTAATTTATCTGACAATTCTTAATTTTTTTTTCTTTTTCTTTTTCTTTTTAGAGAGAGAGGAAGGGAGAGGGAGAAACAGCAATGTGAGAGAGTGAAGCATAGATTGGCTGCTTCTCAAACATCTTTCAGGGATTGAGCCAGCAACCCAGGCATCCATCAGGAATCAAATCAGCAAACTTTTGGTGTGTGGAGGAACCCAACACTCAACCAACTGAGCCACATGGGCCAGGATTCTGACAATTTTAAAAGTAAATTCTTTCTACTTTTTTTCAATTCCTCTTTTAAGAAAATGGTATTATAGCACCATTGTAACTATAATCAAAATCTACGAAGCTGGAACCAAAAGGTATATTTTCCACAATGGGAATATTGCAACTTCATTTTTTTGCAATATGGACTTAATTTGCTGTTTCCCTTTTATACTATTTTTAGTTCTTTTTGAAATTGGAAATGGACATTGTATCCCTCTGGTTTCAATGAATATTAGATATCTGACTTTATAAACTTGTCACATTAAATCCATTATGTTGGTGACAAGGGGACAAAAAATATCCTGTCATGGTGAGATTATGAGAACATTAGTTCTTAGTAAACTGTTATTCTTTATAAGAGCTATTTTCCCAGATGTAAGTAAGGAAAATTGCAACCTAAATATAGTCTGAAAGCTTTATGGGTGGTTTAGGTATTTCCAAATGTAAGATATACAGGTAGAAAAGATGAGTTCACATTGAAGACCACATGGAGCTTGCAAAAGAATAATCTACTGGCTTGAGCAAAAGTGCCATTAAAATATTTAAAATAATAGAAATAATGCAAAATAAATAGATTGAAGGTTATAGAACCAATTCAATGTTGTTGGTAATTTATTCCAAAAACATTCTGATTCTATTGTTTATGTATTTCACAGATAATAAAAAAATATAGTGGAAAGCACTACATGAAATTTAGTATAAGACAACTAGATAGTATAATGATTGCGTATGTGTCTCTGCATAGGTCCATGTCTCTTGCATGTGTATAGGGTCTGGATGAAGACAGTTGGACCAGGCTAATGGTGAGCTCCAAGAATAGGTATCTAGCTGAAGTAAACAAAGTAATAGTATATCTCATTAGCATTCTGATTTTTCTTTTTTAATATTCATTTTTTAAAATTGATTTATTTAAAAATATTTTTATTGATTTCAGAGAGGAAAGGACAGGAGAGATAGAAGCATCAATGATGAAAAAGAATCATCCATTAGCTGCTTTCTGCATGCCTCCAACTAGGAATTGAGCCTGCAACCCGAGCATGTGCCCTAACGAGGAATCAAAGCATGACCTCCTGTTTCATAGGTGGAGGTTCAACCTCAGCCACGTTAGCCAGGCACAGTTTATCTATTTTTTAAAATGATGCTTGAAAAAATTTAGTGAGCTATGAAGAGTAATTTTGAGTTTTATAATGTACATCATAAAAAGAAAACCAAAATTGACTAATTGATAATTAGCTTTACATGCATATTTCATTTTATCTTCATATTTCAAAATATATTTTTATATAATTTACTAGAGCTTGGTGCATAAAATTCATGCACGGGGGATGGGGGGGTGGGAGGAGGTGTCCTTCAGTCTACCCTGCTCCCTCTCCAATTTGGGACACCTTAAGGGATGTCCGACTGCCCGTTTAGGCCCGATCCAGAAGCTGGATCGGGCCTAAACAAGCAGTCCCTCTCACAATTCAGGACTCTGCCTGCCTTCCTGATTGCCCCTAACTGCTTCTGCCTGCCAGCCTGATCACCCCCTAACCACTCTGCTGGCTCCCAACTGCTCACTTGCCTGCCTTCCTGATTGCCCCTAACTGCTTCTGCCTGCCAGCCTGATCACCCCCTAACCACTCCCCTGTCAGCCTGATTGTTGCCTAATTGCTCCCCTGCCATTCTGTTTGCCCCTAGCTGCCCTCCCTGTGGGCCAGGTCCCCTCCACAACTCCCCTCCTCTGCTGGCCTGGTCACCTCTAACTGCCCTCCCCTGCAGGTGTGTCACCCCCAACTGCCCTCCTTTGCAGGCCTGATGACCCACAACTGCCTTCCCTTGCAGGCTTGGTCCCAGCCAACTGCCCTTCCCTGCTGGTCATTTTGTGGTGGCCATCTTGTGTCCACATGGGGCAGGATCTTTTGACTACATGGATTGATGGTCAATATGAATATTACCCTTTTATTAGATAGGATAGAGGATAGAGGCCTGGTGCACAGGTGGGGGCCAGCTAGTTTGCCCTGAAGGGTGTCTTAAATCAGGGTGGGTGTTTTCTTGAGGTGTAGGCCAGCCTGGACAAGGGGCCTGTGTTGGTTTGCAGGCTGGCCACATCCCCTGGGGACCCAAGCAGAGGCTCTGATATCTGGGATTTATTTATCTTCTACAACTAAAACTTTGTAGTCTGGAGTGGAGACAAGCCTTCTGCTTGCACAGCCATTGAAACTTTGTTGCCTTAAGCAGAGGCCTAGGCCTGCCAGGGTGTGTGGAAAGCTTGGCTTCCTCCATCCCCAGGGTCAACCTAAGCCTCCCTGCTGCTCTCTCTGTGGCTGTAGACGTCTTGGTTGGGTTAATTTTCATACTTGCTCTGATTGGCTGGTGGACATGGCTGGTGGGGGTGGCTGGTGGATATAGGGGAGGTATTGTCAATTTTCATATTACTTTTTTATTAGGTAAGATAATATTCTGATTTTATTCCTTTAATATAAATGTTAAATGTATATGTATTTATTAGAGATTTTTTTTTTAATATATATTATTGATTTTTTTACAGAGCGGATGGGAGGGAGATAGAGAGTTAGAAATATCGATGAGAGAGAAACATTAATCAGCTGCCTCCTGCACACCCTCTACTGGGGATGTGCCCACAACCAATGTACATGCCCTTGACCAGAATTGAACCTGGGACCCTTCAGTCCACAAGCTGACACTCTAGCTACTGAGCCAAACCAATTTCGGCATAAATGTATGTGTATATAATAAAAATAACTGAAGAACATAGAATTCTACATTCTATTTAACTCATGCATACTTGTTAATTGCTTTTACAAAATAAACTTAAGAGCAAACAAAAAAGGCAATTTTCAGCTAGCTCCCTAAGAAACATTAATACTTCTAATTAGTTTATATACTCCTTGTATGATAACTTATTATAACTTATCAGAAGCAATATTATTTTGAAATGTTCTATGAAAGTTTAACCTACTTATTCTCTTAAAAAAAAACACTATAAGAAAATTGAAAGATTTTCTCAAATATCTAATTTTAAGTTGGCCTGTGTGTCTAGGGAGAAAAGTTGGATGTCTGGGAGACAGTAAGGGTAGGAAAACTTTTTATTTTATTTTATATCCTTTGGTGTCTTTCTAGTTTTGTACTATGTACTCTCTTTTACAGTAAAAATAATAATAATTTATTGCCCAATCCTGTAAACATTCTATGTTATAAGCATAATAAACTAAGCAAAATGAGTCAGTCAGAGAGAAAGGAGAGAGGGATCCCTAGAGAGGAAGCAAAACATGAATTGCGATAGAAGTAAGAGTAATCAGCAGGATGGTAGCTAGAATGAAGGTTAAAAAATGATCTATGAGATATTCATAGAGGTAATGTTTTATAGATAAGGATATCTACTCTATGCTAATTTGTTCCCTGTATTATTCCACACCCCCCTCTGCCTACGTTGTATCAGGTTGAATTTTTCTAATTGCAGATGCTATGACATTCATCCAAAGTGCCTTCAGCAAAAAGAGTATTCATTGGGTCATACCAGCTAAAAAAATAAGAAATTAGAGCCCACATCAGACTTCTAATGATGCCTCCAAACATCTGCTCTGTTACCTTTGCCTGATTTCTCTGCTGTGTATGAGGCATCCAGAGATGGAATATTAAACTTGGCTTAGCTGAGGCCACATAACTATCCCTCCCTTGGATCCAGGCTAGAATTAGCCTTTCTGAAAAATATTGCCTGGGAGTTGAGGATAGAGATGGAGGAGGGTGTAGAGGGAATAAATGGCAATGCAAATAATAATAATAATAATAATAATAAAATAAAGAGAAAAAAAAAATATCACCTGAATGTTGAAGATGCACTTAGATACTAAGCCCTAAAAAGGGGGGAGTAAAATGCTACACAAACAAAAAAGTGAAAAATCTACTAGATTCTATTAATTTTTATTACAAGTAGCTGACTTGTATGAAATATATCTGGAAAAATGATGGGGGACATGTTTTTTTCCACACACAGGTTAATTGGCAGGAAAGAGAAGAGATATGTATATGGAAACTGAGGGAGGCTACCTCTTTAATAATAGTAAAAAATCAAACAAGAAAACACTAGAGGAAACCTACCTTCCGGAGAAACCTGAGGATGTGGGATCCAAAACTGTTCTCTGTACACAAATTTTCCTACAGTACATCATTTAATACACAGGATTTTGTTGATGGTTTCTTTTGCTGTGCAGAAGCCTTTTATTTTGCTTAGGTCCCGCTTGTTTATTTTATCCTTAATTTCCATCCAAGAGACATAATTAAACAATTCTTAAGACCAACAACTATAATAAAATTAAGCTTAGGGATTCAACATAGACTTAATATTCTTTGGTGGGACATTTAAATTTAAGTAACTCTATTAGATACAGTTTGGTTTTATTGAAAAAAAGATGAATACGTGCAAATAACCTCATTACAAAACCTGGGTGGGATCCTAACTGGTTTGGCTCAGTAGACAGAGCATTGACCTGCAGACTGAAAGGTCCCAGGTTCGATTCTGCCTCTCTACATATGTGTGTAGGAGGCAGCTGATTGATGTTTCTCTCCCATCGATGTTTCTAAATCTCTATCCCTCTCCCTTCTTCTTTGTAAAAAATCAATAAAATATATATTTTAAAAAAAGCTGGGTGGGTAGGTTAGGGGACAAAAGACCTCTCAAAAAACAGCCAGAGGGCCTGAGAGCTGATGCTTCCTTGCACTGCAGAGAGAGGACCTGGACTGTAAGGTGGGTGCTGCTCTTCTGAACCACCAAGCAATGCAGGTCTTTAGCCTCAACAAGGTGAAGGTTTATAATATCAGCCACAGCAAGTTCCTTACTGAGTGGCTTTCTGGCAAGAAGAGAGAACCACAGAAGAAAGATGTTGATGATAAATTGAACTTATTTGGTGTTTTGAAATGCCTACTATTTGTACCATCATGAAAGTTTCAAGAGATGGATAATCTGTTTCAGCATTAGGAACATAAAAAACTCAGGTTCAATGCTGTCACACCTATCAATGATCCTTGAAGTTTAAAAAATGTTTAGATTCAGAAGTTTATTGTGTGATGACTATTCAAAGGTATTCTTAATTGGTTTGTATTGGCTATCCTCAGGACATGAATGAGTGGAATTTATTATGTTAAGAATATTTATGATGTTTGTATTGTTAAATTACAAATGGTTGTGTATTGATTTGCATTTCTTAGATGATTAGTGACTTTGAACATGGGTTCCTTCTGTATGTCTTCATTCAAAAAGCGTCCATTTAGGTCTTTTGCCCATTTTTTGATTGGCTTGTTTATCTTCCTTTTGTTAAGTTGTATGAGTTTCCTGTAAATGTTGGAGATTAAACCCTTATCTGAGGTATCATTAGCAAATATGTTCTCCCATGCAGTAGGCTTTCTTGTTGTTTTGTTGATGGTTTCTTTTGCTGTGCAGAAGCCGTTTATTTTTGCTTAGGTCCCGCTTTATTTTATCCTTAATTTCCATTGCCCTAGGATTCATATTGGTAGAGATATTGCTATGACATATGTCTGATATTTTGCTGCCTGTGAAGTCTTGTAGGATTTTTATCATTTCCCATGTTACATACATTCAAGTCCTTTTTGAGTTTATTTTTGTGTGTGTTGTAAGTTATTGATCTAGTTTCATTTTTTTGCATGTATCTGACCAATTTTCCCAGCTCCATTTATTGAAGAGTCTGTCTTGACTCCAGAATGGCTATCATCAACAAATCAACAAAGATAAGTGCTGGCAAGGATGTGGAGAAAAAGGAACCTTGGTGCACTGTTGGTGGGAATTCAGACTGGTGCAGCCACTGTAAAGAACAGTATGGAGTTTCCACAAAAAGTTAAAAATGAAACTCCCATTTGACCCAGTAATCCCACTCCTAAAAATATATACCAATAAATCAGGAACACCAATCAGGAAGGATATATTCACCCCTATGTTCATAGAAGCACAATTTACAATAGCTAAGATTTGGAAACAGCCTAAGTGCCCATCAACAGAGTGAATTAAAAAACTGAGGTACATCTACACAATGGAGTACTATAATACTATTCTGCTATAAAAAAAAGAAGGAACTTTTACCATTTGCAACAGCAAGGATGGGACTGGAGAGCATTATGCTAAGCTAAATAAGCCAGCCAGAGAAAGATAAATATCACATGATCTCATTCATATGTGGGATATAATGAACAACATAAACTGATGAACAAAAATAGATCCAAAGAGAAGGTAACACTGAACAGACAGACCATCTAATCTCAGAGAGAAGGAAGGGGAGGAGGGGGTTAGAGATCAACCAAAGAATTTGTATATATGCATACTAGCATGACCAATGGACATAGACACTGGAGTGATGGGTGCTTGTCCTGGGGGTGGTGAGAGTGGCTGGGGGGGGTGTCAATTGGGGAAAAAGGAAACATATGTAATACTTTAAACAATAAAAAAGAAGCAACCAAACAAATGGCTGTGTAGTACAACATATCATTTTATATTAATCTCATTTTAATTGTATTATTTTTAAAACAATAGTGATAGAGATAGCCATTGTCCAGTCTAATATAAAAATGAATTTTCTCATGTCACATATGGAAATCTTATTCATATTTTTAAGAATTGGTAGCAGTCATGTGTTTTTTTAATATATTTTTTATTGATTTTTTTACAGAGAGAAAGGGAGAGGGATAGAGAGTTAGAAACATCGATGAGAGAGAGACATCAATCAGCAGCCTCCTGCATGCCCCCTACTGGGAATGTGCCCGAAATCAGGATATATGCCCTTGACCGGAATCGAACCTGGGACCTTTCAGTCCATAGACTGATGCTCTATCCACTGAGCCAAACTGGTTTTGGCACAGTCATGTTTTTTAAAACATAGATTCTAGATGTGTTATTTTCATGATTGCATTAAAATTAGTGTTATTTGCTAGGTTACTTTCATCTTCCTATATGAAATGTTGTTTGTTTAATTTTATTAGCCCTGCAAATAAATGTGGCATATTCTGAAAAAGTTCAAAACACAGCCAATTTTATATATTTTTTTTTCTTTGCCTTATTCAGTTTCAATGAAAACCTTTTAAGGTTGTCAGATGTCACCTTGAAGGAAAGTTGAATTTTCTGAGCTGACATGGCCTTGTATATTGTCTTTAGCTCTGGAACCTATGGAGTAGTTTATCTTCTTGCCTATGGATATCACCAACATGTACCAGCTCTGTGACCTTTGACAAGTTCCTCCAATATATTTTGAGTATCAGTCTTGTTTCCTTTAAATGTCAATTGCACTGATTTTTAATCATTATGTATGTTGTTCAGCAGTACTTCATAGGCTTTTAAATAATTATCTCTTTTTTATGGAACAATTTTAGATTTGTAGAAAAAAAATGCTGAGATATTATAGTGTTCCCATATTATTATCACTTACAATACTATGGCTCCATGGTCACAATGTACTTATTCCAAAATTCCATCCATGATACAGCATTATAGTTGTTAGTCATCATTCCTTTGATTACTCTTGGGAACTGAACTTCGTGGTTATGGTTCCCTGCATATATTTTCAGGGCTTGATGTTAGGCTTCATTTCAGTAGGATTTGAGTTAACCTTAGTTTAAATGGGTCTCTACTTACACGACTTTGCCTCCTGCAACTTAGGACAAGTGTTAATGAGGCATTAGCAACATTTCTCCACTTCATTTAGACCAATCCCCAAAGTGTATCAGCACCACTTACTTTCTAGTACCTGTGATAAACTCTTAACATTATAGTGTTTTTCTCTGGTAAGTCTCAGGTACTCACACCCCATTAATGCTCAACTCAGCCTTAGCCATGGATTCTTAGTCCACACATTGCCTTTGCTATGGAACTCCATTCTGTGTCTCCTTCTGTTTTTGCCAGTAACTTCCTGCTCTCTGACACCTCAAATTAGGGAAGAAAAACTCATGCTTTTGCTACTAATTTAGCTACCTCAC
>PVJN01055154.1:0-13184 GCA_004026805.1 Lasiurus borealis | reverse complement strand
GAATCCTTTTATGATAATTCACAGTATCTCATTGCTGAAAGCTGAAGAACATTCAGTAGCTACCCTACTTCTTTGAATAGAGAAAGAAGAATTGGACATGAAAGGAAGTGGTTTCTTTGTTTCCTTGGAGTGGGTCACTATCAGTAAGAAAAATAAAGATAATAGAAAATATGAAATTATGAAGTGTGATGTTCTCCGTGAAAAGTCAGTGCCCCATTATGTTGCTATTGAGCCTGATGGGAATGGTCTAATGATCGTCTCCTACAAGTCCTTTGCATTTGTTCCAGTTGGTCAAGATATTGAAGAAAAGAAGGATGAAGACATGTCAGATAAAATCAAAGAGCCTCTGTATTACTGGCAACAGACTGAAAAGGATCTGATTGTCACAATACGGCTTCCAGAAAATAGTACTAAGGAGGACATTCAAGTACAGTGTTTGCCTGATCATGTTAACATTGTGCTGAAGGGTCAGAGGTTTTTGGAAGGAAATTTCTATTCATGAAAGCAGTACATGGATAATTAAAGAAAATAATAGCTTGGGATTTTCCTTGATTAAGAAGAATGAAGGACTGACTTGGCCAGAGCTAGTAGTTGGTTATCAGCAAGGGGAATTTATAAGAGACTCAGCCCAATGTGCTGCAATAGCTGAATGTTTGATGCATTTGATCTCTGAACAATTGAATCCAGATCCCGATAAAGGAAAGCCTCATTGTATTGCTCAAGAGTTAGAAGAATGTGATATTTTCTTTGAAGAGAGTTCCAGTTTGTGCAGATTTGATGGCAATACATTAAAAACTACTCATGTGGTTAATCTTGGAAGCAACCAGTACCTCTTCTCTGTCATAGTGGATCCTAAGGAAATGCCCTGCTTCTGTTTGCGCCATGATGTGGACACCCTGCTCTGGCAGCCACACTCCAGCAAACAAGAGGAGATGTGGGACACATCGCCACTTTCAATGCTTTAGGCTATGTCCAAGCATCAAAGAGAGACAAAACATTTTTGCCTGTGCTCCAAATTACTCCTATGCAGCCCTTTGTGAATGCCTGCATCCAGTGCTCATCTATCGTCAGCCCACTCCCATGTCCACTGTACTTTACAACAGAAAGGAAGGCAGGCAAGTAGGACAGGTTGCTAAGCAGCAAGTAGCAAGCCTAGAAACCAATGATCCTAAAATAGGCTTTCAAGCAACAAATGAGAGATTATTTGTTCTGACTACCAGAAACCTCTTTTTAATAAAGGTGAAAACAGAGAACTAGTTACTCCAGCATGTTGGCTCCCCTGTGCTGGGGAGTAGGTGTCAGTGGTGGCTGGAAGGCTGGGTAGTTATGCTATAACCTGTTAAGTTTTCATATGTTAAAAAAAATGATCTTAGATTTTATTTTTTAAAAGATATTGGAAATATATTCATGTGATTATGAGTCTATAAAAGCTATGGAATGAAGCTGAAAATTTAGAGAAATTTTTTTCTTCTATAAAAACATAGATACCATTAGCAGTATAATTATTTTTTTAAAAGCAGAGGCTTGAATCTTTTATATGAAAAAATGTACAATTCAGTGTTTAAAAATAAAAATATTTATCGTGAAAAATAAAGAAATTTAATTATAAGCCAGAAATATCCAAAAGACTCACCTAAAAATATATAGAAATAATAAATCCATAAGCTCAAAGATTATAAAATTAAAAATTAATAACCAGTACATTTTCTATAAATAAACTATAAAAATTAGAAAATACAATGTCATTTACGTTAGCAATAGAAAGATAAAATACCTAGGTTAGAAGGGTAGTGTAGCACTGTGAGTGAGAGTTGCCCTGACACTTGACAGCGTATGAACATCTGCTCTACAAATGAATAGCTGTCACCTTGCACAAGTTACTTAACTGCTCTGTGCCTCTGTTTTCTCATATGGAAAATGCAGATAAAATCCCAAGTGAGGATTAAATCAATTGATATGTTTGGTACTCCATTATCATTTCAAAGCTATTAAATATAACTGGTGTGTATGTGTGTGTGTGTGTGTGTGTGTGTGTGTGTGTGTGTGTGTACTACTATTAGTTCTGATTCCAAATGAAGTTTACAAGGGACTATTGCTTATTCATAGGATAGGAGACAGATCTGATACATTTTAATTGTAAAACCCATGAGGAATTTATGAGAGAGAGAGAGAGAGAGAGAGAGAGAGAGAGAGAGAGAGAGAGAGAAGGGAAGAGAGAAACCACATTTTATAATTCCAAGCATCGGCTTGTTTGTGTCTTTGGGGGAAAACCTGAAGCCATTATAAAAGAAATAACTTAGAGTTAGAAGCTTTTTGATAAACAAAATTCTCTACTAAAACATTTATATTATTTAGTTAAGAATGAACTGGAATAATATCAATTGCATTTTCTTGAAATCAGAAAAAAATTATATAATAACTGGGAAGCATTTCTAAAGCAGTGCTTGGATAAGTGTTTACAACTTGAAAATGGTATAAGGTAGGATAGAATCAATTCAACTATTAAAATAATACTCTGACCTCCACAAAATATATATGAACCTATGCCTTTCTGTGAAAAATAAAATACTCCACACCTATGCATTATATATTGCATTGTTTCTGATATGCTTTTTCTATTTGCTAATTGATTTGTCTTCTGATAACTGCAAAAAATATACCATGAAACACTCAAGTATAACAACTTTTTAAAGGGTTATTTGACTATGTATAAAGTGTTTTACACTTAAGGTGTATGTATATGTATGTATGTGTGTATGTATAGGTGTGTTTGTGATATGCTCACCTATATGCATTATAACTATATGGGTTTTGTTGCCCATATACTAAGTGCCATATTAAGTTATTCTAGAATCAATTAATGTTGTTGTTATATATGTAGCAATGTCTGGCCTTTAGATAGTAATATAGAGATTTTATGTTATGTTTTCTGAAAATTTTTTGTGTCCTACAGATGTAAGTGCTGCTTTAGCAATACATACAAGAGTCACAGAGAGGAACTTTTTTTATTTATAAGATTACACATTTGAAGTCAGATAACCATGGTTGAGTCCTATCCATATCATGTATCTACTGTCTGAATGACCCTGTGGAAGTCATTTAACTTCTCTAATTCTCATTTCTTTACTGAGAAATTGAGCCTAATAGTAGTTGTCCCACAGGATAACCAAATGACAAGTGCATGTGAATAAACACTACCAAATGTCAGCAATTATTTTCATTTTTATCATTTTTAAAATATATTTTTATTTATTTCAGAGAGGAAATGAGAGGGATAGAGAGATATTAACATCAATAATGAGAGAGAATCATTGATTGGCTGCCTCCTGCTGGGAACTGAGCCTGCAATTCAGGCATGTGCCCTTGGCTTGAATCCAACCTGGGGCCCTTCAGTCCACAGGTCAATGCTCTATCTACTGAGCCAAACCATTTAGGGTCAGCTAATATTTTTAATCTTCATGGCTGAGAGAGCACATGATGCAATGCCCCCTGAACTCAAAGGGGAGAAGAGGATTTAATACATGTTTATGGATTGCCAACTGCATATGCATATGTATTGATAGATGGATAAATCAGTCATGGAGGAGTATTGAGAGCTAAGACAACTAATATTTGCTTGCTTTTCAAAGAACAGTAAATCTAAATCTGCATCTCCAATTGCAATTGCAGTCAGCATGTCTATGAAACTGCAGCACATTCTCTTCTATTATTAAAGGAGACAGCTGCCTAGTCAATGCAAATTTTATTGTAAAATTGTTTAATAGAATTCACAGATATGGGAGGACAAACACACTTGAGACAGTAATGGAGGGTCTGAATTTGATATGTGCAAAGAGGCCTATCAGACTTGGCATCAGTTATTGCTTCACAGAGAAAGGTAGGCAATAAAAGAAAGTGACTACTAATGAAAGGAAACTCCCACTGTTCCACTGTCACCATCCCTCCTAAATGAGTAAAAAAAATAGGAGTGGAAAAAGCATCTGAAGTTTTGGTACAGTAATTAAATACTATATATATTATACTCAGTCTCTGTGTACCATTTGATACCCAGGATCCTTTATCTGTTGAAATTCTCCATACACTGAATTATGATACTACAATATCCTTGTCTGACTTATCCTGCTTTGTTTTCTCAATGGCTATTCACTAATTCTTCAGGTCTCTGTGGATATTCTCTTAGTCTCAATCCTTGGCCATTTATTAGACCCAATTTATGCCTTTCAGCTATTTTTATGGTTCCAGATATAACCTCGTACATATGATTTCTAAAAAGTTAAATTAAGTCTCAACTTCTTCACTGAATGCTAGTTGTGTATTTCTAAATTATTAATGAACATTTAATTAGTAAATTTGCATGCCTGGAACTAATTGATTGTTGCTCTAAATTGAATCCTTAACCCAATCCATTTTCTCTGCTTAAACATCATATTGTTACTCTGGGATCTATACTAAATAATGTGGTCAATGAAATCCTCTTCAATTTAATATTACTTATTAAATCTCTAATCATTCTCTTGCTCAAAATGTTCCAATGGCTCACCATTTCCTAGTGGAAAAATCCTATTGATTATAAGTGTCTTTAAAGAGTGTGAGCTTCTGTGTTCTGTTAAACTATCACACCATCTAGTCTTGTGTATTATTTATTGTAAACCATAATAATTTCTTATTGAAATGAATTATACTCCTTAGATTTCCATTCTCAGTTTCCTTAGTCTGATCCTTTTCTAATATCCAAATTTACCTACAGGGACTCTTCATAATATGTTTCATGCTATTGTTTATTCACTTTCACCTAAATATGCTCAGATCATTCTTCCTTCCCATTTTTGGACATAATTCCTCTTCTTTCCTCTGTTCATTTCTCATCACTCTTCAAAACTCAGCCTAATTTCAAATCCTTCTCAAAAGTCCTTTCTTAAATCTTTTAGTTCACATCAATAGCTTCTAATTTTGTGTTGACATTCATATTTATAATTATTCCTAATTATTAAATTGACTCTGGTCTTTGACTCTTTTCTCCTCCTTTATTATGACTATACTAGAGGCCCAGTGCACAAATTTGTGCACATGTGGAGTCCAGCCGGCCCAGCCTCAATCAGGACAGATTGGTGATAGGCCTGTTGGGAGGAGAAGATGGCAGGAGGTTGGCTGGCCAGCCCACCCTGATCAGGAGCTGATTAGGGCTGAGCCAGCTGGGGGAGGTAGGTAGGGAAATTGGCCAGCAGACCCCAACTCTGATTGAGGTGGGGGAATGATCAGGGGTCAGTGGCTCAGGGAGAAGCCATGGGAGGATAGCCAGCCAGCCCCAACCCAAATTGGTGTAGGGGAGCCAATCAGGGGTGGAGTTGGCTGGGCGGAGAGGCTGAGGGCCAATCTGGGTGGTGGGGGTAACTGAAGATGGGGCCAGCTATGGAGATGGGCTATGGGTGGTGGGTTGGCCAGCCCTGCCCCCAAACGAGATGAGGGAGTGATCAGGGGCTAGCAGTCTAAAGAAGGGGCCATGGTAGTTATCCGGCTGGTCCTGCCCCTGATCAGAGTAGGGAGGTCAATTGAGGACAAAGCTGGCTGTGGGGAGGAGCCATAGGCCAATAAAGGTGGTGGGGATGCATCAGGGGTGGGCCAGCCATGAAGGAAGAGCTGCAGGGGGGTTGACTATCTGCCCCACCCTCAATATGGGTGGGAGAAGCCAATCAGGGAAGGGGCTGGCTGGAGAGAGGGGCCATGGGAGGTTGGAAATCAGCCCCACCTTCCAATAGGGCTGCTTTGCTGGCTGCATTGGGCATCATGGTGACTGGTCATTCTGGTCATTATGGCATTCTGGTTGCTGGCAATATATATATATAGTTATTTTTTTGATATATTTTGTTGATTTTTTTTACAGAGAGGAAGGGAGTGGGATAGAGAATTAGAAACATCGATGAGAAAGAGACATTGATCAGCTGCCTCCTCCACGCCCCCTACTGGAGATGTGCCCACAACCAAGATACATACCCTTGACTGGAATCGAATGTGGGACCTTTCAGTCTGTAGGCCAACGCTCTATCCACTGAGCCAACCCGGTTTCGGCTATATATAGTTATTTTACTTTTAAATTGCTTATGTAATTTTTCCTGGGTATTCATTTTGTGTGTCCAACTACGTTATAACGTAGTATATACGATGTCATATTTTCTTGTATCATTCCTATATTCTAGCACTATGCTATGAAAAAAGTAGAGGTTCAAAAATATCTGTTAAATCAATGAATGACTATGAGGGCAACCAAAACACATTGAAAATGAGTATTTATTACAATTAATAGTTTTGAAATAAGTCAAAGAAAAAATTCTGCATTTTTAAAATATTTTATTGATTTTTTACAGAGAGGAAGGGAGAGGGATAGAAAGTCAAAGACATCGATGAGAGGCAGACATCGATCAGCCGCCTCCTGCATGCCCCACACTGGAGATATGCCCGCAACCAAGGTACATGCCCTCGACCCGGATCAAACCTGGGACTTTTCAGTTCCCAGACCGATGCTCTATCCACTGAGCCAAACCAGTCTTGGCTGCATTTTTTAATATGAGGTTTTGGGGATACCATTATCCTTTATTATCTGATCTATAACTTATTTAGTCCATTAGACAAGAAGAGAATAAAGTCTAATAAATGTACACCTGTTTTATGCAACATCAATGAGTGACATTAAAAGTCAATATATGTTACAACAGTTCATAAAGGAAGATAGAGAACTCATGGAGAATTGCAAAACAAGAGTAGATAGCTATTGAAAATTATATTAGTAGAATTTTCCCTAAGGCTTGATGAATCAATCTGATAATTCTTTCCAAACTATGATTACAAAGCAAGAAAACAGCTATTTGAGTAGGAGATGAAAAGACAAAGCTCTTAACCACCTTGCTTTTGACCCTGTTTTAGAAATAGCACTTGCATATCTAATTAATTTAGCACCAGGCAAAAAAGATTTTGCTTTACAAAACATATTCTGTAATTTTCCTGGCATTCAGAGCTTGAAGGTGTTTCATTAGCACTCAAGGTCTACATAAAAAATTCTTCCACTCAGGCTTCATGATACTTACCTTTCATTTACTTCATCAATGGCCTCAATTACTTTATTTTTTTATAAAAAAGATTATATTTAAGTGATTCTATATGGATTTCCTCTCTCTTAATTAACACAAATTCACTAATACTTACACTGAATGTCACTACAAAGATTTATTTTGTGGGAAATAAGATGACACAGTAAGGAGTGAAAATGTCAACATGAAGAAAACTACTTTGCTATTAATATGCTAATACTTATTGAAAGTAAGAGCCTTTCAGTGTGACACCTGACCTCATCTCCATCACTTCATCTCCAACTCACATTACAGTTATAACTTTGATTCACTCATGTCCCTCAAACACACCTAGCACTTTCCTATCTCAGGGTTTTTGTATGTGCTAATATATATATATAATAGCACATATATATGTGATACATAGCATCATATATGGTTAATATGCAAGATGTCCCCTCAGGAGTTCAACTGAGAAACTGGGAGTTCTATCACTCACTATGATGTGTGCTGACAACCAGGGGGCAGCACAAAATAAAAAAAGGCCCCACCAGCAGCTGGAAGGTCCCAATCAACCCTGATTGCCAGCCAGGCCTAAAGACCCTACTCATGCATGAATTTCATACACCAGGCCTCTAGTACAGCTTTTAAATAGTGCCAACTTCTTCATCACTCTGTTTTTATTTTTATTATTTATTATTTCCTAGTACACACTACTAACATTGTATAATATTTTACTTTCTTTATTGTCTGTCTTATTCCCGACAACTAAACTCTAAGATAATGAATATTTGCCTGCCTTTCTTGCTATGTCACTTCAACAACTAGATCAGTATCTAATGCACAATGAATAATCTTTCTTTGAGTCCTTATTCTGTATGAAACGATCAGCAAAGTACTACATGTGAATTATTTAATTTAATCATTACAACAGGTTGTTTACTATTTCTAATTTATAAATGTAGAAAACATAGATAGATGTCTTGATGTTCTGGTACAGTAACTTGTTTGAAGCAAACATAGTAAGTGATGGAAACTGAACTGACTCCTAAACCTAGGCTCTTACTTATTGCTATAAAGTCTCTGTGTATCAAGCCATTTTTATGTTAATTGATGTTTTATTACACTGTTATGAAGTAGATTGAATTGACTATTAAAAGAACAACTAATTTGATCCAAAAAATAAATGAATGGGTTTCATAGCTAAAAAATAGACAACTTCCAGGAAGCTGGCATTTCAAAAGAGTTGTGAACAGAAATACAAAGAGGCAGGTTTACTTTAACAGGTAACTAAGGTGTGACTTACCTCCAGGTGACCAGCTATTGTAGCAATATGCAGGGCAGTGAGACCGCCATACCCAACCTGCTGTATGTCAGCTCCACTGTGAAGCAGGGAAGTGATCAATTCTGCACTATCCTGTAAGGAAACACATCCTTAGTGTTACCTTTATACTAATAGGAAGTCTGAATGCTGTATAACAGAATGTATTGGTTCCCTGACTATCAGACAGTTTAGGTACCCAAAGAAAACCTAAGTGATTTCTATCATAGCAAAGAGCAGCTCTCAGATGGTTAAAATGTAAGAACAAGTGACAGGCCATTCTATTACAATCTTATACCACCTGACCAAGAAAGACAGAAAGGACATTTAACTATAGTGAGGCTTTTGCAAATTGAATTCCAACTTACATGTAGGTCACTCCAATAAATGTCCTTTCTCTAGTGATTGAACTGACTGCTGAGGACTGTTTCATGGTAGTTTAGTAATTGCTTCTTCTCTAATGTGTATGTGTCTTACGCTCTGTATATAATTAATCAATAGAGTCTTTCTTAAGTTGACTCATTATAATAGTGAAAATGCTGGGAGTATCATTGAAGCTTGTGAGAATAAATTATTCAAATGACAAAGTAATATTTGTTATTTATACTATTACTAGAGGCCCAGTGCATGAAATTCATGCATGGGTGGTGGGTGTCCCTCAGCCCAACCTGTATCCTCTCCAATCTGGGACCCCTCGAAGGATCGGATCTACACAGGCAGTTGGACATCCCTCTCACAATCCAGGACTGCCGGCTCCCAACTGCTCGCCTGCCTGTCTTCCTGATGGTTCCTAACCACTTCTGTCTGCCAGCCTGATCACTAACCACTTCCCTGACAGCCTGATTGATGCCTAACTGCTCCCCTGCCAGCCTGTTTGCCCCTAACTTTCCTCCCCTGCAAGCTTGATCACCCCCAACTGCCCTCCCCTGCTGGCCTGATTGCCCACAACTGCCCTCCCTTGCAGGCCTGGTCCTTCTCAACTGCCTTCCCCCATCACATGGTGGACATCTTGTGTCCACATGGGGGCAAGATCTTTGACCACATGGGGACATCCATCTTGTGTGTTGGAGTGATTGTCAATCTGCATATTGCTCTTTTATTAGCTAGGATAGAGGCCTGGTACATGGGTGGAGGCCAGCTGGTTTGCCCTGGTGTATCCCAGATCTGGGTGGCGGTTCCCTTAGGGCATGGGGCCACCTGGGCAAGGGGTCTGTGGTGGTTTGCAGGCTGGCCACACCCCCTGATGACCCAAGAGGAGGCCATGGTATCTGGGATTTATTTATCTTTTATAATTGAAACTTTGTAGCCAGGAATAGAGGCCTGGACCAGCCAGGGCAGGCAGAAAGCTTGGCTTCCTCCATCACTGGGGAAACCCAAGCCTTCTTCCTGCTCTCTCTGTGGCCACAGCCATATTGGTGGAGTTAATTTGCATACTCACTCCTGATAAACTGATGGGCATGGCTTTGGGTATAACAGAGTGATGGTTAATTTGCATATTATTCTTTGCTTAGATATGATTTGCATTGTCTTTCTATCTCAAACATACTCAGTGGCAAGAATGTCAGTTTGGCACAGGATTGGCCAGTGCATTTATACATATACATATAATTTCAAATATTGCTGGTTAAGAATTTCTTCCAGTAAAAAACAAAGTGTAGGGGGTTCCAGTCAAGATAGTGACAGGTAAATGCAGTACTGGCATCCTCCCACAACCACACTAAAATTACAACTAACCAACCAAAAAATATTCATTCAGAACAGCCTGAAATCTAGCTGAACAGAAATCCTACAACTGAGAATATAAAGAAGAAGCCACATTAAGACTGGTAGGAGGATGGAGATGCTGAATGGGCTGGTCCCACACCACATGTGGTGTCTAAAGAGTCTGGAGGGATATCTCAGCTGCAAAAGTCCTCCCTGAGGAGCAAGGGGTTCTAGCCCCACACTAGCCCCCCCAGCTAATGGTTCCAGTGGCAAGAAGAGAAAAATCCCTAACTTCTGTCTGTAATGAACAGTAGGAATTGAGGCTGAGTAGGAGGACAGGTGGACTCCTAGGCATTCCTCTTAAAAGGCCCACACAGGAACTTAGTCAGACTGAGGCACCAGTGTTAGAGGCACCAGGAGCACGTGGGGAAGAGCTGAGTTTCTGGCATTGGGACAATAGAAGGAGGGGCAGCTTTCTCTCAGACAGAAGTGCTGGCAGATACCATTGTTCCTTTGTTGAACACTCCCCCTGCAGAACCTGCAGGTGAGTGCCATATATGAATCTCCATCAAGCTGACTGACACTGTTTGCCCAGGCCTGATATTCCACCAAAACTTTCACCATATCCACAATGAGGCTCTTTTGCTTATCATTTGTGTGTTCACTGGAGTAGCACTTCCAATTTCCTTCAAGAAATTTTACTTTCCACTCACAACTTGGCTAACTGCTGGCACAAGAGGCCTAACTTTCGCCCTATCTTAACTTTCAACATGCATCCTTCAATAAATTTAATCATATCCAGTTTTTGTTTTTTTATTAAAAGTGAAAAACTTGCAATGCTTGCTTCACTTACAAGCCACTTGAGAGTTGTGTCTTGGCCTAATTTCAATACTGTTTTTATCTCAGCAAATAGGGAGACCTGAGGAGAGTGAGGAAGTAGTGAGCAGCCAGTTGGTAGAGCAGTCAGAACACACACAACCTTTAGCAATTAAGTTCACTGTCTTACTCAGATAGGCACAGTTCATTCCCCAAAGCAATGACCATAATAATATTAAAGATCACTGATTACAAATCATCATAACAAATAAAAATGAAAACGTTAGAAATAATTTATAACTACCAAAATGTGACACACAGACATAAAGTGAGCAAACCTTATTGGGAAATGGTGCCCATAGATGTGTTAGATAAAGGGTTGTCACAAACCTTCAATTTGTAAAAAACACAGAATATGAAAAGCAATATAAAGCAAAATGCAGTGTAATGAGGTTTCCCAGTTTCCAAATCTTCCACTCTGCACATCTACTCTACCAAAAAAATGAAATAAAGATTTCATCTTCCTTTACTATTCTATCGGCTCCTTCTGCTCAGCTATAGACATTTGTTTTCTCTATTAAAAAACAAAACAAAACAAAAAAACAAAAACAACAAACATTTTTATTTTTATTATTTATTTATTTTTACTGAAACCAAGGTAATTTTATCTCTATCCTTTCCTTTGTTTTCTGGGAAAAGTTACTGATATTCACTACTGACAACTCTGATCTCATTTCTTTAGTAATCCCTCACTACATAAACCCAAATTCTGCATAAATCCCAACTGAGTTCACTAAACTCCTTACACATTGCACTTTGCTTTTTCTCAGACTACTTCTTTCTCTTGCCCTCTATAATCAAGAGAAATAACCATTCCTGTTCTTCTGCTTGCAACATTAGTACCTCATCACTGTTCTGAATCCATCTCCTCAGCTTCAAGAGGTAACTTTTGGATTATCAAATCAAATGTCAATAATCTCCCTCAATTCTGTAGTCAGGTCATCTTCTTGAAAATCCCCTTTACTTTGGTTTCATAAAGCCATATATTGCTGATTTTCTTCTCTTTGCCTCTTCACTGTCACTGTCTCCAAAAAGTTGGTGATTTTTGGAGGTTAGTCCTTTCTCATTTTATATTCCATCTTTGGTAATTCTTACAAAAATCTGATAACTTTATCAATCTTATAATAGAGGAATATGCAAATTATCCAGGACCCTATAACGTCATGGCTGAATAACAGGGACCTGAAGCTGCATGGTGCCTGTCTGGGGCGAGGGAGCTCAGGCTATGCTTCCTGCCCCACGGGGGCTTGATGGGGGACCTCAGGCCGAGCCCCCTGTCTCAATGCTGGGCTGAGGGACCTCAGGCTGTGCCCCCTGCCTACCAGGGCTTGATGGGGGACCTCAGGCTACACCTTCTGCTTGGCGGGGTACCAAAGACTGTACCCCCCACCCAGTGCCAGGCCAGGGGACATGAAGCTATGCTCCCCCCACACTGGAAAGGCTTGATGGGTGGGACCAGCTGGATCTGTGTGGGGGTTGGGCCAGCAGGCTTTAAGTCTCCTGCATTTTCAAAGCACATGCAGATTGTGGGCAGGGTCTTGAATCTAGGTCTCATGGCATGCCCCAGACTCTGACAGGAGGGAGATTTTCATATACATTTTACTAATTTTCTTTCATATCTGACACTTCTATTATAAAGAAAGGGTAAATCGGAATATTAAAATATTTCCTTTAATTAATTCCTATGTAATGTGCATGAATTTGGTACACTGGACCACTGGTCTTTAATAAGTTCAAATCTTATGTATCCTGTCTACCAATGGCATCTCAAATTAGAAATTCAAAACTGCTTTTGTGAATCCCATTCATAACTTTCTCAGGGTGATCTGTCATCTCTTGGTATTTCTTATTTATATTTATGGCACTTACTTATTCTAAATGACCCTGAGCCCTTTCAACTCCATCAATTTTAGCTATTACTGGTTTTAACTCAATAATACTTATCACATTTCTTCTCTTTATTTCTGTTATCATCCTCCATTTTACATAGCCCTCTAACTAGTCTCATTGTAGTCCTTCCTCTACATGGCTACTATATAAGTTTTCTTACACACAGCTTTGATTTCATCATTCTGATTTTCAATAAACTTTTTAGACCCTCAACAAATATTTATGGAGACTATGTGGTGTGTGAAACATTGCTCTGAATAGTGGAAACAGTGCAGTGAGTATGACAGTTAAATCCCTGCTTTCATGGAGCTTATATTTTTACTGTGTGTAAG
>PVJN01055153.1:0-13180 GCA_004026805.1 Lasiurus borealis | reverse complement strand
GCTCTCCCCTGCAGGCCTGGGTCCCCCCCCCAACTGCCCTTCCTCTAGGCCTGTTCACCCCCAACTTCCCTCTGCTAGCCTGGTCGGTCACTCCTATCTGCCCTCCCCTGCAGGCTTGATCACCCCCTGCTGGCCATCTTGTGTCCACATAGGGGCAGCCATCTTGTGTGTGGAGTTGTAGTCAATTTGCATATTATCCTTTTATTAGATAGGATGGAGGCATGTTGCACAAGTGGGGATTGGTGGGTTTGCCCTGAAAGGGTGTCCCGGATCATGATAGGGGTTCCCTTGGGGCGTGGGGTGGTCTGGGCAAGGGGCCTGTGGTGGTTTGCAGGCTGGCCAAGCCCTCCAGGGACCCAAGTGGAGGCCCTGGTATCTGGGATTTATTTATCTTCCACAATTGAAACTTTGTAGCCTTGAGTGGAGCCAAGCCTCCTGTTCGCTCTGTGGCAGCAGCCGTTTTTGTTGGGATTTATTTATCTTCTATAATTGAAACTTTGTAGCCTTTAGTGGAGGCCTGGGGCCACCAGGGCAGGTGGAAAGGTTGGCTTCCTCCATTGCCAGGGGCAACTCAAACCTCCTGCTCTCTCTGTGGCTGCAGACATCTTGGTTGGGTTAATTGCATAGTCACTCCTGATTGGCTGGTGGGTGTAGCGGACACTGCATATTACTCTTTTATTAGGTAGGAAGAATAAAGCAGAGACTGAATTAGCAAAAGATAGGGAAGAACATGTAAGTTTATTTAAGGAATGTTTTTATTGATTTTATTTTTTAGAAAGAGGAAGGGGGAGGAGAGGGGAAGAGATCAAGAAACATTAATGTGAGAGAGAAACATCATAGCACTTTGACCAGGGATCATGCTCTGACTAGGGATTGAAACTGCAACCTTTTGGTGCACAGGACAGTGCTCAGCCAACTAAGCCACACTGGCCAGGTCAAGAATAACAAGTTTGAACTGATAGATAGAAATAGAAGTTTTCTGAATTGAGAAGATCCAAGGTTAGAAATTGAGGGTCTCCATACTTCTATTTAAATATTAGTAAACACAGATGAAGAGCAAGACATTCTTAAAATGATTAAATACAAATTTTTTTTAACTTGTACACTTTTGGGCAAAAGAACAGTTTCAAGGAGTAAAATTTACTTACCTTTAGATTCTTTACTATGATAGTACTGGAAAACAAGCAGTTCTGTTAGTAATAAAAAATGTGGAAAAATAATTCAAGCTGTTATTCATGTAGGATGGCAACAAAAACAACCTTAAAATATGCAGTGCAGCAAAAGTAGGTTTACAGTTGAATAAGTGAAACACTTTATTGTATTATTTACTAATTATTATACAGTGGTACCTCGAGATATGAGTGCCCTAATATATGAGATTTTTGAGATATGAGCCGTCGAGCGAGCAATTTTTGCAACATTTGAGATAGGAGTAATCACACCAGTTGGCCAGCTGCACACGACCCACCAGTTTACCATGACTCGAGCGTCTCATAGTTTCCCACGCCTCAAGGTTACAGAACGAATTAAACTCGTAAACTTTTCATATGAACAAATGTAAGCTTACTTTTGCCCTACCCTGTATATATCCGCCTTTCCACTCAACAGATTGCCATAGAAATCATGTCAGAAACTTGAGGGTTGAATTTTTCTTTCCTTCTCTCCTTCTCTTCTTTTGCCTCCACCATTCCCTTTTTTTTTTCCTCCTTCCTACTTTCTCATGGGTTTATTTACAGATACAGCCTTTAGGAATGTAAACTGTTGGATCAGAACTTGAGATATTTCCCAGGCTACTTTAAGATTTTAAGAATAAATTTCAACTGTGGAGCAATGAATTTTTTCTTGACAATGAAGCTACTTTTTGTTCATATTAGTCTTTTGTCCAAATTGAAATTCTATTATAGTGTTTTGAGTGGATTTTCTTAATTTTGGTCGTTTTTCTTTCTATAAATACATGTATTTGGTTAAATTAGAATTTTAACTTTATAACATCAGTAGAAAAATTATTCAAATACTTCACTATTTTCAGTTAGAAAATGTCTATGACTAATTGCTTTTAAACTTTCCAGAGAAGAAAAATAAAGTATGCATTTAATAAGTAAAACAGTTATTTAGAACTAATTTAAATCACTAAAGTAGTTATTTTGGGAGAAAGGAGAAGCTTAAGTTAGTAAGTTCTATATAGATGTGTAGATGGGGGAAATATACCATAAGATTTGAGGTCTTAAATATCATGATTTCCATTTAAAAACTTTTTTGTTAGTAAGAAAAATAGATACTTAACACTTTTTTATTTTGCTTAAAAATACAAAGAGGTATGCATTACTTTTGCTCTTAAAATTTTCCCTAGCTCATTTTTTAAAAATACATTTTATTGATTTTTTACAGAGAGGAAGGGAGAGGGATAGAATTAGAAACATCGATGAGAGAGACATCGATCAAGCTGCCTCTTGCATGCCCTTTACTGGGGATGTGCCCGCAACCAAGGTACATGCCCTTGACCAGAATCGAACCTGGGACCCTTCAGTGCACTGAGCCAAACTGGTTTCGGCTCTTTTTTTTTTTATTTCCATTAGTTCTGTGTGATACTTGGTAAGTAAAAATAAGCCTATTATTTGTATATGTATTTAAGACCTTGAGTAGTCTTAGGTTAAGAATCCCAGAAACAAATACATAGTTATATGTATAATTGTATTAAAAATACAACATTTTGTTTTATTAAGTTTTTATTCTTAATATATATGCTTTGATGTGATTTTTTTTTTTTAATGTGAACAATTTTTCTTTCAGCCATCTCAGCCATCACTAGCTTTCATGTGTGTCTTGTAGTAATTTTGTTAGTAAAAAAATAACCCTCAATTGGAAACATGTCTGACATGACGTGTTTGTTTAAGGCGATCACTTTGGTCAGGATCAGCCCAGTATGGATTTTTTTTTTTTAATTTCAGAGAGGAAGGGAAGAGAGAGATAGAAACATCAGTGATGAGAGAGAATCAATGAAGGTTGTCTCCTTGCACTCCCCCTGTTGGAGACCAAGCTCAGAACCTGGGCATGTGCTCTGACTGGGAATCAAACCATGACTTCCTGGATCATGGGTCAATGCTCAACCACTGAGCCACACTGACAGGCCCAGTATGGATTTTAACAGCAATAAGAAACTATTCTTCAGAATACATTTAAATATTTTATGAGCATACATAAGTACATAATCATTAAATGAGTGATTGTTAACACTCATTACTATGAAATAGATTCATATCTATAACAGATTTGGATGCATTCACTAAGGTAGACCTTTCATATTAACTATGTAGAAAACAGAGTAACAGCAAGTTGATTTTATACTTCTTAGACCTTCTGCCTTTTATGTTGTGCCATCCATTTGTCTTTTCTGTATTATAAAGTTCCAGATAAAGTATTATCACCTTTCTTGCTTACTTTGCCCCTCAGTAGTAGTAACATAGTAGAATCCATCACTGTATTGTAATTTAGAATTCTGGTACTGTTTACTTACTCATGCCACCAGTTCAGTAATATGATTCTTTTGGCAAAGTTATATCCTAAGGTAAGGACTTTTACCCTCAGGGTCTGGGTAGATAGCAGGGCAGAGGCAGGATTGTAGGAAACAAGGGACCATAGCATTAATTTGATTCTAAAAAGGATCTGTCATTTTAAAAATATGAAACATCGCCAAAACCAGTTTGGCTCAGTGGATAGAGCGTCGGCCTGCAGACTGAAAGGTCCCAGATTCGATTCCGGTCAAGGGGTTGTATCCTGGTTGTGGGCACATCCCCAGTAGGGGGCGTGCAGGAGGCGGCTGATTGATGTCTCTCTCTCGTTGATGTTTCTAACTCTATCCCTCTCCCTGCCTCTCTGTAAAAAAAATCAATAAAATATATTAAAAATAAATAAATAATAAAAACATGAAACATTGCCTTTTTTTTTTTTAAGTGAAAGCAGTTTTATTATAGAAAACCTCGTTCTGCAGGGAGAGAAACCCAAGCTGGTTGCCCTAAACACTGCATTCTTAAGGAATTCTGAATTCTAAGTGGCAAAAGATCATACTTACTTGTAACTGAATTATTGGGGACACTGTATAGAATTTGTTAAATTTAATAGTTTGCTGCATTCTACTCTGTCAGTTACCCGTATTAATTTACTTGCAGTGCTACAAAATGGTCATACATATGCTAATTTAGTCTCCTGTTTTGTTAGGTAGATTTTGAGGACACTGGTTTCTTGTGTCAGTACAGTATGTACTTATGCCTTAGAACTCAGTTGCAGCAACCTGTACATATCTTGGAGATCAAAGGAAGAGAATTGTTTCTTTTTGCCTGAAGAATGGCTTAAAGTTCTCTGTAGAAATCAGATGACTGTTTCATTTAGAAGTAGTATAAAGAATGCTATCCCATCTGAATGTTTATTATTCAAAGGAATCATATTGTGTAATAGAGTCCTGTAAGTACTGGATCTAGTAAATATCTCCACCACATTACGTACACTTTTAAGAAAAATATAGAGGATTTTGCCATTAAGAGCAGGAAATCAGAAATTATTAAAAATATATCTCATATTTGTAAATGAGTTTTTATTCCATATTCAAACTATTTAGGATAATAGCTTTGGGAAAAAACTGTTTGAAGATTGCAAAAAGCTGGGGGAAATCTAAAAAAAGTGAGACATCTAGAAAAATAAAAATACTAAGTACACTAGACTCTTCCTGACCTACTCTTTACTTATATTGTAGATGTTTGAGCTACTAACACTTATCACAGAGCCCCACGAAATGATTTTTTTCTTCACCAGTGTGTACCTAATCTGTTGTCCCTTGTCTGCCTTAAATTTCCAGAAGCTTGTACTTGCATTGATAGCAATAGCAGCCCATCAGAAGAAAATTTACTGTCTGGACCGTATAAGTGATTAGAATAATAATGTCATAATACAGCTAAAGCAAACCAAATCTAATATGTGCCCTGTATTATAACAATAATAATTATATTCTGATGGTCACCATTTAATGTTAGATTATTTGCTGAGTACTTTGTCTACATTTTTTCACTGAATTGTTATATAATTTTGATTTTTAAAAAAGGTATCTTGAAAGATGGTTTTTGAAGAAATTCAAATAACTTGCCCAGGGTAACCAAGCTAGTAAATGGCAAAACCGGGATTTGTTTTTAGATTGTTAAATTATCAATTTCATTATATGAACATGAGTACTTTTAAAAAAAACTTTCATTTACAGTTTACATTTTATATTATTTTGTATTAGGTCAGGTATACAACATAGTGGTTAGGTAATATATACTTTCCATCCCCAGTATTTTCACTTGGCACCGTACTTAGTTATTACAATACCAGTGGCCCAGTGCATGAAACTCGTGCACATTAAAAGGGAATTAATTAGATGAAATATTTTAATATTGCTATTTGCCCTTTCTCTATAATAGAAGTGTCAGAGTTGAAAGAAAATTAGTAAAATGTATATGAAAATCTTCCTCCTGTCGGAGTCTGGGGCTTGTCACAGGACCTAGAGTCAAGTTCCCGCCCACCACCCACACGTGCTTCGAAAATGCAGGAGACCCAGACCCAACTGGCCCTACCCTCGTCAAACCTCTGGGCAGGGGGGCACAGAATAAGGTTCCCCAGCTGGCATTGGACAGGGGGCATACCCTCGGGTGCCCTGGTCCAGTGCCAGGTGGGGGGCACAGTCTCAGGTCCCCTAGCCCAGCGCCGAGGTGGGGGCTGTGGTCTGAGGTCCCCCGTCAAGCCCCTCCAAATGCGGGGTGCAGCCTGAGGTCCCCGGTCAAGCTCCACTGGGCAGGGTGAGCGGCCTGAAATTCCTCACTCTAGCCAGGCGCCATGCAGCCTCAGGTCTCTGCTGTTTGGTCATGGGATTATGATGTCCTGGCTAATGTGCATATTCCTCTATTATTAGCATTAGATTATTGACAGTATTCCTTTTACATCACTATGACCAGTCTCCAAACATCTGGCAACCATCAGTTTGTTCTCTGTGTTGAGTTTTCTTCAATTTTGTTTATCTTATTCTTTAGATTCCACATAAGTGAAATCAGATGTTTTTTGTTTTTTTCTGATTGACTTATTTCACTGAGCATAATACCCACTAGGTCTATCCAGGCTGTCACTAATGGGTAATTTTTTTTTTATGGCCAAATAGTATTCCATTACTTGTATGTATTACAGCTTTTTCATCCACTCTTCTTATTGATGGGCACTTGGATTGCTTCCATATTTTGATACTATAATTAACATTGCAGTGAACATGGGGTGCATATGTTCTTTCAAATTAGTGTTTTTGCATTTCTTTCGTTACGCCCAGAAATGGAGTTGGAATTGCTGGGTCATAAGGCTGTTCCATCTTTAATTTTTTGAGGACCATACTGTTTGCCATAGTGGCAGCACCAGTTTGCTTTCCTACCAATAATGTACAAGGGTTCGCTTTTCTCCACATCCTCAACTACATTTGTTTGTGGATTTATTGATGATAGCCATTCTGACAGGTGTGAAGTGATATCTCATTGTGGTTTTAATTTGCATTTCTTTGATAATTAACAACATGAGTGCATCTTTTCATATGTCCACTGATTATCAAAATGTCCTCTTTGAAGAAGTGTCTATTCAGGTCCTCTATCCATTTTTTTTTTGTTGTTTTTTGAATTTTTTTTTTTTTGGTGTTGAGTTGTATGAGTTCTTTACAACTTTTAGATATTAATTCCTTATGAGATGTATTATTGGTGACTATATTCTTCCATTTACTAGATTGTAATTTTGCTTGCTTTGCTCTGCAAAAATTTTTAGTTCAGTGTATTTAGTTTTTAATTATTTTTTGTTTTCTTTGCCTGAAAAGATACATCAGAAAAAATATTGCTAAGAGAAATGTCAGAGTTTTTGTTAAACTTCACCTGAGGATTATTTTTTTCTTTTTCTTTGAGAGTGGAAGGAGGGTAGAAAGGGAGAGGGAGAGCGAGAGGGAGGGAGGAGAAAGAAAGAGAGAGGAATATCAATGTGAGAGAGACACACCAATTGGTTGCCTCCTGTACTCATTCAGATAAGGGCTAGAGATCAGACCCACAACCCAGGGAATCAAACCCGGACCTTTTGGTCCATGGACCAGTGCACTAACCACTGCTCAGAAATTTTACTACCTAAGTTTTCTTCTAGGAGCTTTATGGTTTTGAGTGTAATAGTTAAGACTTCATTCCATTTATATATTTGTGAAGTTTATTTTTGTATATCTGTAAGAAGGTGTTCTATTTTTTTATTTTTTTTCTGCTTAAGTATGAGTGCTTTTTAAAAGATTAAGCAGGTAGAGGAGGAATGGAGTTTCATTTTATGTTTGTATGACTTAGCACAAACCTGTTGCCAAAAGAGAAACTTTGGAATCACAGTGAGCATAGTCCAGCTCATGTTGAGCCCATGGGAGCAGTTACTTGACCTGATGAACTTGGTCTTTTTTGTTCACTTCTGTATTTCTACCACTTACAAAAATTTCTAGCTCATAGTGGGAGCTATTAAATGTTGAGTGAGTGACGTACCAAATAAATGACTAGAGAGTGAAAAATTCATTAAAGCTTTAGGGTTTTATAAAAGACCTAGAGCAATGTATACCAGAATAACATGAATTTATATAGAAAGAGCTCACAGTTGTTCTCTATCCAGAAGGCAAAATCAAGATCACATTAAGCTGTATCAGTTTGAGGTGAACATCTTTGGCAAAATTTAGAGTCTGAATGGCAGGCAAAGAAGATTGTCCAAAGTCTGAACAGGAAAAGGTGTTAGCAGAGTCAGAGTCTGGATGAACTATTTCACTTCCATCTTGGCATTAATAAACTGGCAGGAAAGGGGGTACATTACATCATCATGGGCTTTACTATTGTCTGGTCTTATTTTCAGTGAATTTCACTATTCTGTGTTCTCTAAATCCATCATAATCTAATTCCGTACTTCACACTCTGGCATCTTGACCACTATATATTAGTTTCTTTAGTAAAGCCAGGAATGGACAATGACTCAATTGTGACTCAATTTCAGAGATGTTAAAATGTAGGAAAACTTGTGTTTTGGAATCATTGACATATGATATTGTTTTGTCTATAAAACAAAAGTTTTAATGTTACAGGGTATTTGGTATTAATCTGCATGTCCAGAATTGGGAGAAATTTTAAGTAAACTATGACTCATCTACTTGACAAAATATTCTGTAGCTTTTCAAGAATAACAGCAAGATCTCTCCTGTGTTAAATAATTAATAGTGACATTGTAACTATTTTTTAAGCAACTACCTTTCATAGGGAAAAACAAAACAGAAGTATGGCATGATAGTAATAATGGTTGTATTTTGGATGGAAGGCCTTACTAGAAGGAACATTTTATTTTCCAAATTTTATTTAATTCATGTGTGGTAACAGTGGGATTGTTTGTAATACTTATGAAAGGAGTGCTTAGAAATAAGTCATACTATACTAATTTTTTTGTAGTTCTAGATTGTTAGGTAAAGGAAATCACAAACATTTCATTGACATTTGAATGTCTCAATGATATACTTGGAGGAATGATGGAAAAGGACGACTGGATGAATGAAATGAACCAGATTCAAGACTCTGAATTGTATTACCCAAATATACTATTTCTTCATATAGCAAACTAGAAGGAAGTTTACTGAACACAGTGGAGCTCATCCTTCAATCTTACTTAAATTTTTTAGAAATACCTTAGTGACCATGATGAGGAAAGTTGAGGTACAGCTGGAGATAAAGTGGGGAGGATATGGACTAATAAATCTATATTTATACTAATAAAAGGGTAATTTGCTAATTAGACTAGATAGACTGGATGTTCTTCAAGACAAAGCTATGGTCATGGGGGTCAAGGCAGAGGTGGTTAGGGACGATCAGGCCAGTAGAGGAGAGCAGTTAGAGGCTATCAAGCCAGCAGGGAAGAGCAGTTAGGGGCAATCAGGCAGGCAGGTAGAGGTGGTTAGAGATGATCAGGCAGACAGAGGGGTTAGGGGCAATCAGGCAGGCAGGTGAGCAGTTAGGAGCCAGTGGGACCGGATGGATGGTGAGAGAGATGTCCGGCAGTCACACATCCCCCAATGGGTCCCGGATTATAGAGGGTACAGGCTGAGCTGAGGGGAATCCCCCTTCCCCCCACACACACACCCTGTGCACAAATTTCATGCACCGGGCCTCTAGTATATATAAAAAAGCCCAAGTGACTATTACGACCTGACGACTAGCCGGTAGCTATGACATGCACTGGCCACTAGGGCATAGACCATCAATGCAGGAGTTGCCCCATGGTGGTCAGTGCACTCCCACAGCCAGCCTCCCATGGTCCTCCCCCTGGCTGGTTGGCTCCCGATCACTGGCCAGGCCGAGGGACACTACCCAGGCATGAATTTGTGCACCAGGCCTCTAGTTCCTTTTAATAAGAATCTAGAAAGAACTTGGAGCCTGGAAAAGATAAGGTGAACATTTTAAGATGCAAATGAATAGCAATGAATATGATGGCCCTACATATATGCTCAGAAAATCAGTAGCTGAAGTTTAGGATAATAACAAATTACTTAGAAAAGATTGTGTTTTAATTACAATGTGATGTAATTGCTAAATGTAATTAATAATCTAATGTGAAATAGGGACTGCTTGTTTCATGTGTCCCCAAGGATAGAACCAGAACCAGTAAATAGTGATTTTTTCAGCATTTAAACAGGAATGGATTGATCAGTAAGATCTTGAGTTGCCTTTCATTATAGAAGTTCAGTTTCAGGTAGAGTATACACAAGCAAGGATTCAACCACAGAATGGGTGGATGAATTAGATGGCATTCAAAGTCCTTTTCAACACAGATTCTGTGGCTTTCAGACACTCTAGTAATGATTTAAAAATACCTCTTTATGAAGTGGTAGTTGTTTTGGTAAGCAACAGGTTACATAGTGTGACAAAGATGTATAAGTATCTACACCAATTCATTAAATTGGACTATAGACATTATAGGTGATATATATTAGTATAAGTAAGGCATTGTCCTTTCTTTAATGGGGGTTTTCATTGAGATTCATAAATAACAAATACCTTAAATAAAGATAAATGTAGTAAGAGACAAATAAACAAGAAGTATAAAGATTAAAAGGAGAGAATCCTTAATCAAGAGTATCAGGTAAAAGTTTATATAGAAAATAGACCTTGAAGGGTTAGTAGAATTTCAGAAATTGAAGACATGAATTAAAGTTGGGTACCATGCCAAAGGAAGACAACAACAAGTTTGCCAAAAGTGGGAAAGCACTGGTTTGTTTGGAGCAGTGTATGAATGAGAATAAAAAGGCCAGAATGGTAAATTGAAGATGACTCGAGGATTTTTGTTGAACAAAAGAAGCAATTGAATTTTTTGCATGATCATTTACTCCTTAGTAACATTGATGTATTTGATTTATATTGGTTGAAATATTGAATGTAGAAAAATTGAGTAGAAAGCTATTCAAGTGAGAAGTAGTGAGGTCTCTGTTAATTATGGTGGTTGATGTTTATTGAGGGCTTTCTATATAATCCCAGGCAATTTACATTATTTCAGTGAAGCCTCATAACAATGATATGTAGTGAATATTTTCCAAATTAGCACCTCCTGGTTTCCAGTTGGCTTATAAGTATTCCATACACCATAATGTATTAATTTATTTCTTCAGGCATATTCTCTCGCTTACACCCATCATCTCCAAATCAATAGACAACGTGTCTAATACTGATACTCCCTTAATTTAGCTATTATAATATGCTATCATAATCAACAATAACAAAGTACCATATTTGGCATTTTGAAATGTTATTTTATTTAGAAGTAGAAAATGTAGTCAGAGATCCAAGGACCTTTATAATTTAATTAACACAAAATATAAATACATGAAAAGCTAAATTGCAATAAAAAATAAATTGTCAAGTTAAGTCATTGAGCATTCCCTTCATTGAAGCTCTTTTATATCTTCTCAAGTAGACAGCAAATTCATTAAGTCAGACTTTCCTATTTTATCCCAAGCAAATAGCACAGTGCCTAACTTATAATAGGCTAAGTAAATGTTTGTTGAATTGTAAATAGTATATCTTTTTCTGATGCAGTGTTTCTTTCACCTTTTAAAATTCACATATTAGTAAAATAACTCAGTAATAGATTTAAAAGAAAAAACACTTGCCTTTGAAAGATATGTCTATAATTTTTTACATTGTTCATATTGTTATATTAATCTTTCTACTTGATCAGCTTATGTGGAAAGTTAACTACACTGTAATAGCCTTTTCAGCATCAAAACTCTTGAACTACTTAGTTCTCATAGCCTGTAGTACAGAAAACTTATTTTCTTGATCTAGAATATGAGTGGGGTGGAGGTGGGGAGAACAATTATAGATTGATATAATCACCAGATGCCTTTAACACATAAAAACAAAGAGCATGAAAACTAACCATAATAGAATTGAAAGGTTATCTTCTCCACCCACTAGTTATTCAGTGAGGAAATAGGTCTACCAAGCTTGTGAGCAGTAGCAGAGGTCACTAGAGCCAAGGCTTGGTGTTCTTTCCACTATTTTATAATAGTAAGTTCTCTTCATAAAAGTAGAACTTAAGTAGGCAGTAAAAGATAGGTAAGACTGAGATACCTAAGCAAACGCATTCTAATACAGGAATGGATTCCTAACGTCTCACGGGTCATGACTCCTTTGAGAATCTAATGAAAAGTGACATGGACTCTACCTAGAAAATTATACATACATACACAAGAAATTGTAGACTCTTTGAAAGTTTATCCATAGATTGTCTAGTGGTCTGTAGATTTCAAGAAGAAAAGTACAGAATCAGAAATTATCATACCATATCATGGGGTCATAAATAGATGAGACTGAATTAGATTTTAGAATATTGAGCTCTTTAATAGCTCTCTTCAAGGAAGTATTCCAACCCATAGAGTAGATAGCCCAAATTCCTAAAGCATCCATGGGTAAGAAAGGGGGGGATCAATAGCCATGGATTTAGGGTCTTGGCTTTTATATTAAAACAAACAACACATATATGTACATATGCTATGTGTTTATTCATGCAGAAATATTTCTATGAGTTTTTAATTTGGCTATTTAAGATTTTTCTCCCAAATTCAGGGAAGCATGTATTTTCCTCCTTTGTTATTTGGAGTACTTCAGTGAAAAAGTTTGTGAAGTAAAGAGCTAGCAAGGGTAGACTATTTTATATTTTGTGGCATGGGTGAGATATATAGGAATTAATACTTATTTTGTGAACCCAATTAATTAGTGAAAAAGTTTTTGTGGGTAAACACCTGCAATTCCTCTCTCTTTTTTCTTTCTTTTTTTTTTTTTTTTTATAGCCTTAGCATGCCTAATACAAGGCTAGGAATCTGGTTTCTTGGTACATACTAGTTGGTTTATTGATATTAAAGATAGAACTAGATAGTTACACCAGTAAATTGTTAGTCAAGAGAATTTATTGCCATAACTGAGGCTTTCTGTTATTTAGAACAGTAGTACTTAAGAAATGAAACATGACTAGCTTTCTCAAATGCCAGTAACGTCATTTAATTTTCAAAAAGTTGAAAAACTTATCCAATGTTCAGACCTAAAATGCCCTGCTTTGACATTGGAATAAATCATAGTATAATAATCAGATTCTCTTCCCAAGTTAGAACTCACCACCTTATTGATGTAAACTTGCCATGCATTATCACTCCATTTTCCTTTTTTAATTCTAAGAATAATTCTAGTTAGTACTGGAGAAGCTCATCTTGAGTTGTTAGACTACAGAGTAATCTTACAACTCTTCTTGTGTTTTTTTTTTTTTTATTTAGAATTTCACATAGACTTTCTTTGTCCCAATCTAAACCTTAAGAGGCACGAGGAAGGGACACAGTCACCACTGTGGTTCTGGATAGAGTGTATTTAATTTAAACTCAACCATAAAATATGAAGTAATATTTTCTTATCTGCAGTATTACATATATACAACACATACGGAATATAACATTTAGAGAAAATAACTTCAATTGTAAAAATACAATTTTAATATAATAAAAATCTATGTTGTGTATTCAGCAATCAATAGGCTTCATGTTGCCATGAAAAGGAGGAGAGTAGAATGAAACTGGATAAATCACTTGCTA